>JANJGN010002169.1:0-32500 GCA_026770705.1 Isurus oxyrinchus
ACCAGGAACACCGGGTTCCCTCTCAGGGGGAGGTGAGACTCGGGGGTGGGGGGGTGTGGGGGACTCAGCTGGCATGGCCAAGGAACTATCGCGCTTGCTGTCCGTTGGGATCTTGCTGTGCCAGCTTTGGGCGTGGGCGGGCCGCGGGTCGGCCCGGTTCAACCTCTAGGGGCTGGCGTTTGACCTCCGACCTCTGCTGACCCGGCAGGTGACCTCCTCCCCGCGGACGGCATCCTCATTCAGGGCAACGACCTCAGATGGACGAGAGCGCGCTCACCGGGGAGTCGGACCACGTGCGCAAGTCGGCGGACAAAGACCCAATGCTGCTCTCCGGTAGGCCCACGGCGCTGAGGAGGGGACCAATAGGAGCCGGCCGAGGCCATTCAGCCCCTCCGACCCTTTCCCATCCACCCCCCCCACAACACCCCGCTCAATACCATCATGGCCGATCCTCTGGTGACAACCCCGCTTTCTGCGCCCCCCTACCCCTCGACCCCCTCGCCGTGTGTAAGTCTCTCTCACTCCCCCCTCCCGAACGTCCTCGACGACTGAGCTCCCTCTCAGGTCGGGAATTCCCTACCCTCGGAGCGAAGGAATTTTTCCTCGTCTCAGTCCAAAATGGCCGACCCTCGTCCTGAGACTGTGACCCCTGACCCCCCGCCATGTTTTGGACTCTCCAACCCGGGGGGTGGGGGTAGGGGAGAACCTCTTGGCAATGACCCTGTCAAAGCCCTTCAGAATTTTATAAGTTTCAACGCCATCACCTCTCGTTCTTCCAAACTCCGGCGAGTACCACTGCGTTCTACTCAGCTCCTGTCTCTTTCCAGGAACCCTCCAGGCCCATGTGACATCGCCTCAGCGATCAGAACAAGAATAGATTCCTAATGCAGCTCAGAGGGAAATGATCAGCACGGGCTTAGATACAGATAAAGCTCCCTCCACAACCGTCCCCATAAAACACTCCCAGGACAGGTACAGCACAGGGTTAGATACAGAGTAAAGCTCCCTCTACACCGTCCCCATCAAACACTCCCAGGACAGGTACAGCACGGGGTTAGATACAGAGCAAAGCTCCCTCTACACCGTCCCCATCAAACACGTCCCAGGACAGGTACAGCACGGGGTTAGATACAGAGTAAAGCTCCCTCTACACCGTCCCCATCAAACACTCCCAGGACAGGTACAGCATGGGGTTAGATACAGAGTAAAGCTCCCTCTACACCGTCCCCATCAAACACTCCCAGGACAGGTACAGCACGGGGTTAGATACAGAGTAAAGCTCCCTCTACACCGTCCCCATCAAACACTCCCAGGACAGGTACAGCACGGGTTAAATACAGAGTAAAAGCTCCCTCTACACACGTCCCAATCAAACACTCCCAGGACAGGTACAGCACAGGGTTAGATACAGAGTAAAGCTCCCTCTACACACTGTCCCAATCAAACACTCCCAGGACAGGTACAAAACGGGGTTAGACACAGAGTAAAGCTCCCTCACTACACCGTCCCCATCAAACACTCCCAGGACAGGTACAGCATGGGGTTAGAAACAGAGTAAAGCTCCCTCTACACTGTCCCCATCAAACACTCCCAGGACAGGTACAGCATGGGGTTAGATACAGAGTAAAGCTCCCTCTACATTGTCCCCATCAAACACTCCCAGGACAGATACAGCACGGGGTTAGATACAGAGTAAAGCTCCCTCTACACTGTCCCCATCAAACACTCCCGGGACAGGTACAGCACGGGGTTAGATACAGAGTAAAGCTCCCTCTACACCGTCCCCATCAAACACTCCCAGGACCTGGTACAGCACGGGGTTAGATACAGAGTAAAGCTCCCTCTACATTGTCCCCCATCAAACACTCCCAGGACAGGTACAGCACGGGGTTAGATACAGAGTAAAGCTCCCTCTACAACTGTCCCCATCAAACACTCCGTGGACAGGTACAGCACGGGGTTAGATACAGAGTAAAGCTCCCTCTACACTGTCCACATCAAACACTCCCAGGACAGGTACAGCACGGGGTTAGATACAGAATAAATCTCCCTCTACACCGTCCCCCATCAAACACTCCCAGGACAGGTACAGCACGGGGTTAGATACAGAGTAAATCACCCTCTACACCGCCCCCATCAAACACTCCCAGGACAGGTACAGCACGGGTTAGATACAGAGTAAAGCTCCCTCTACACTGTCCCCATCAAACACTCCCAGGACAGGTACAGCACCGGAGTTAGATACAGAATAAAGCTCCCTCTACACCTGTCCCCATCAAACACTCCCAGGACAGGGACAGCACGGGGGTTAGATACAGAGTAAGCTCCCTCTACACCGTCCCATCAAACACTCCCAGGACAGGTACAGCACCGGGTTAGATACAGAGTAAAGCTCCCTCTACACTGTCCCCATCAAACACTCCCAGGACAGGTACAGCACGGTGTTAGATACAGAGTAAAGCTCCCTCTACACTGTCCCCATCAAACACTCCCAGGACAGGTACAGCATGGTGTAAGATACAGAGTAAAGCTCTCTCTACACCGTCCCCATCAAACACTCCCAGGACAGGTACAGCACGGGGTTAGACACAGAGTAAAGCTCCCTCTACACCGTCCCCATCAAACACTCCCAGGACAGGTACCAGCACGGGGTTAGACACAGAGTAAAGCTCCCTCCTACACCGTCCCCATCAAACACTCCCAGGACAGGTACAGCACGGGGTTAGATACAGAGTAAAGCTCCCTCTACACTGTCCCCATCAAACACTCCCAGGACAGGTACAGCACGGGGTGAGATACAGAGTAAAGCTCCCTTGTTCTGACAGTTTTCTCTTTAAACCGTCCCCGATGAGACTGATGATTAAAGCCGTCCCTTCCCCTTCTCCGCCTCGAGGAGAACAATCCCAGCTCCTCTGCCCTGTGCTCACGATCTGGAGTCCCCTCATCTTCCCCAGCGGGCCTTCCTGGTAAATCCCCTCCGCACCCTCCCCAAGACCTCGGCCTCCTTTCCGTAAACGTGTGGGGCACCGACTGGGATGCGATACCCCAGCTGCGGCCCGACTGGGAGCTGCTCTGGCGGACCCGGGGGCGGGAGGGGTGGTCGGTGTAGGGCGTCGGTAGCTGGTGGAAGGCGCAACCTCAAGCGTTGTCATCTCCTCCCCCCCCCCCCCCAGGCACCCACGTGATGGAAGGTTCCGGACGCATGCTGGTGACCGCCGTGGGGATCAACTCGCAGACCGGGATCATCCTCACTCTTCTCGGGGCCGGGGTCGAAGAGGAGGAAAAGAAGGGGAAGAAAGGTAGTGACGCACACCCGCCCCTCCCCCGCCCCCCCCCCCCCCACCGCCACCAATATCCCCCTTCCCAACTCCCCTCCCCCCACCAAATTCCCCCTTCCAAACTCCCTTCCCCCCACCAAATCCCCTTCCCACTCCCTCCCCCCACCAAATCCCCCTTCCCAACTCCCCTCCCCCCACCAAATCCCCCTTCCCAACTCCCCTCCCCCCACCAAATCCCCCTTCCCAACTTCCCCTCCCCCCACCAAATCCCCCTTCCCAACTCCCCTCCCCCCACCAAATCCCCCTTCCCAACTCCCCTCCCCCCACCTAATCCCCCTTCCCAACTCCCCTCCCCCCACCAAATCCCCCTTCCCAACTCCCCTCCCCCCACCAAATCCCCCTTCCCAACTCCCCTCCCCCCACCAAATCCCCCTTCCCAACTCCCCTCCCCCCACCAAATCCCCCTTCCCAACTCCCCTCCCCCCACCAAATCCCCCTTCCCAACTCCCCTCCCCCCACCAAATCCCCCTTCCCAACTCCCCTCCCCCCCACCAAATCCCCTTCCCAACTCCCCTCCCCCCACCAAATCCCCCTTCCCAACTCCCCTCCCCCCACCAAATCCCCCTTCCCAACTCCCCTCCCCCCACCAAATCCCCCTTCCCAACTCCCCTCCCCCCACCAAATCCCCCTTCCCAAGTCCCCCCTTCCAGTCAGGGCTGGCAGGCTGCAATTTGCCTACGGGCATGGCTGCTCACCAGTGTCTCTGCGGGAGGCTGCCACTTCGAAGGCCGCCGCGCGTGCACACGGCGCCCCAAAATGTCTCAGGGTCCTGGTGGGCGGACGGGGCACGCGGCTCCCATTTGGACGCAGGTCGTGTCCGAGGGGGGAGCCGGGGCGCCGCGTTGAAAGGCGCAGGGCAGTTGGAGGAGGAGGTCCCGGTCCTTCGGCTAGCCCCACTTCCCTTCCCTCGACGTTGGCCATTGGCGAGGTGTGGGGAAGCGGGGGAGGTGTGCTGGGGGGAGTCGAGCTCGGTGGGGGAGGGCGGGTACAGCAACCAGCGTCTTTTGCACTGGAGCGCTGTGCCCCCCTGCCCAAGTCTACACTGAGCCCAACCATTTTGGAATGTTACCCTAGCAACCCCACCGCGCCCCCCCCAACCCCCCCAACAATGTTTTCACCTCCTGGCTCACTCGTTCCGTTCCTCCCTCCCTTCCATCTTTGTCCCTTCGCTCTCTGCATTCAGCTGGCTACTCTCCTGCCCTTCCCTCCTCACCTAGACCCGCCATTTGCATGTATACTTGTCCCATCCCGTTGATGGTTCGAGCGAGAAGTTGAGGCGGGGGGGGAGGGGGCTGCTTGATAAATTGAGCGACGCCATCGAGGTCCCGGTCAACCTGCCGGCATTTTCCGGGAGTTTCTCCAGAAACGCGATCTGCCGCCGGTGGGGGGAGGGGGGGTAGGGGGGGGATTGGTCACACATGTTCTCCCAACGCCAGGAAGGGGGCCATTTGAACGTCAAGTCACCCAATGGGATTGAAGTATCTGTTGGCTTCCCTTTTTGGCCCAGGAGTTGAGTGGCCAATCAGGGCGGCGGTGGGTAGTTGGGGGGTGGGGGGTGGGGTAGGTGTAAAGGGGCAAATAGGGGTGAGCAGGGGCGCAATGGAGCCCTCCTTGACTATGAGGTGGACCGCCGCCCAGGGCAGGAACAGTGAGATGCAACCTCCTTTTGCCCACCGACACCCTCCCCTCATTGGTCTAAGGAGAATTGACCGAATGGGCACCCAGTCAAGATGGCCGCCACCAAGGAACGTCAGATCTCCAGGTTTGTGGGTTTTAAGAGGCAAAGAATTTGGGGGGAAATGGGAGACAGTATTGAACTTCCCCCCCCTAAACAGGATAGATTGTTTATTTATTTACCCTTTCATGGACATGGCTGGCAAGACCACAGTTCTGCCCATCCCTAACTTCCCCTTTAAAAGAGTGGCTTGCCCTGCCCATTTCAACAGGGCAGTAAAGAGTCGACCACATAGCTGTGGGTCTGGAGTCACGTGTAGGCCAAACCAGGCAAGGAGGGCAAATTTCCCTCCTGAAAGGGGGCATTAGTGAACCAGATGGGCTTATGCAATGATCAGTGACCATAGCTTCATGGTCACCATCACCAGTTTTAATCAATGTAATTAAAATTCGGCCATCTGCTGTGATGGGATTTGAAACTGGGTACACACACAGAGTGTTAGATTCAGGGTTTAACGAGGACCAAGACATTACCCAGTACACCGCCACCATCCCTCCTATGTTAGATAGGTTTCCAGAGTTAGACTGAGGGATACGGGGAGAAGGTGGGATTGAGGGATACGGGGAGAAGGTGGGATTGAGGGATACGGGGAGCAGGTGGGATTGAGGGATACGGGAGAAGGTGGGATTGAGGGATACGGGGAGAAGGTGGGATTGAGGGATACGGGGAGATGGTGGGGATTGAGGGATACGGGGAGAAGGTGGGATTGAGGGATACAGGGAGAAGGTGGGATTGAGGGATACGGGGAGAAGGTGGGATTGAGGGATACGGGGAGAAGGTGGGATTGAGGGATACGGGAGAAGGTGGGATTGAGGGATACGGGGAGAAGGTGGGATTGAGGGATACGGGAGAAGGTGGGATTGAGGGATACGGGGAGAAGGTGGGATTGAGGGATACGGGGAGAAGGTGGGATTGAGGGATACGGGGAGAAGGTGGGGATTGAGGGATACGGGGAGAAGGTGGGGATTGAGGGATACGGGGAGAAGGTGGGGATTGAGGGATACGGGGAGAGGTGGGGATTGAGGGATACGGGGAGAAGGTGGGGATTGAGGGATACGGGGAGAAGGTGGGATTGAGGGATACGGGGAGAAGGTGGGATTTGAGGTATACGGGGAGAAGGTGGGATTGAGGGATACGGGGAGAAGGTGGGATTGAGGGATACGGGAGAAGGTGGGATTGAGGGATACGGGGAGAAGGTGGGATTGAGGGATACGGGGAGAAGGTGGGATTGAGGGATACGGGAGAAGGTGGGATTGAGGGATACGGGGAGAAGGTGGGATTGAGTGATACAGGGAGAAGGTGGGATTGAGGGATACGGGGAGAAGGTGGGATTGAGGGATACAGGAAGAAGGTGGGGATTGAGGGATACGGGGAGAAGGTGGGATTGAGGGATACAGGAAGAGGTGGGGATTGAGGGATACGGGGAGAAGGTGGGATTGAGGGATACAGGAAGAAGGTGGGGATTGAGGGATACGGGGAGAAGGTGGGATTGAGGGATACGGGGAGAAGGTGGGGATTGAGGGATACGGGGAGAAGGTGGGGATTGAGGGATCCGGGGAGAAGGTGGGGATTGAGGGATACGGGGAGAAGGTGGGATTGAGGGATACGGGAGAAGGGGGATTGAGGGATAGAGGGAGAAGGTGGGATTGAGGGATACGGGGAGAAGGTGGGGATTGAGGGATACGGGGAGAAGGTGGGATTGAGGGATACGGGGAGAAGGTGGGATTGAGGGATACGGGGAGAAGGTGGGATTGAGGGATACGGGGAGAAGGTGGGGATTGAGGGATACGGGGAGAAGGTGGGATTGAGGGATACGGGGAGAAGGTGAAGGTGGGATTGAGGGATACGGGGAGAAGGTGGGATTGAGGGATACGGGGAGAAGGTGGGGATTGAGGGATACGGGGAGAAGGTGGGGATTGAGGGATACGGGGAGAAGGTGGGGATTGAGGGATACGGGGAGAAGGTGGGATTGAGGGATACGGGGAGAAGGTGGGGATTGAGGGATACGGGGAGAAGGTGGGATTGAGGGATACGGGGAGAAGGTGGGATTGAGGGATACGGGGAGAAGGTGGGGATTGAGGGATACGGGGAGAAGGTGGGATTGACGAGAGGGGATTGAGGGATACGGGGAGAAGGTGGGATTGAGGGATACGGGGAGAAGGTGGGATTGAGGGATACGGGGAGAAGGTGGGATTGAGGGATACGGGGAGAAGGTGGGATTGCGGGATACGGGGAGAAGGTGGGATTGAGGGATACGGGGAGAAGGTGAGATTGAGGGATACAGGGAGAAGGTGGGATTGAGGGATACGGGGAGAAGGTGGAATTGAGGGATACGGGGAGAAGGTGGGATTGAGGGATACGGGGAGAAGGTGGGATTGAGGGATACGGGGAGAAGGTGGGGATTGAGGGATACGGGGAGAAGGTGAGATTGCGGGATACGGGGAGAAGGTGGGGATTGAGGGATACGGGGAGAAGGTGGGATTGAGGGATACGGGGAGAAGGTGGGGACTGAGGGATACGGGGAGAAGGTGGGATTGAGGGATACGGGGAGAAGGTGGGATTGAGGGATACGGGGAGAAGGTGGGGATTGAGGGATACGGGGAGAAGGTGGGATTGAGGGATACGGGGAGAAGGTGGGATTGCGGGATACGGGGAGAAGGTGGGATTGAGTGATACAGGGAGAAGGTGGGATTGAGTGATACGGGGAGAAGGTGGGGATTGAGGGATACGGGGAGAAGGTGGGATTGAGGGATACAGGGAGAAGGTGGGATTGAGGGATACGGGGAGAAGGTGGGGATTGAGGGATACGGGGAGAAGGTGGGGATTGAGGGATACGGGGAGAAGGTGGGGATTGAGGGATATGGGGAGAAGGTGGGATTGAGGGATACGGGGAGAAGGTGGGATTGAGGGATACGGGAGAAGGTGGGGATTGAGGTATACGGGGAGAAGGTGGGATTGAGGGATACGGGGAGAAGGTGGGGATTGAGGGATACGGGGAGGAGGTGGGATTGAGGGATACAGGGAGAAGGTGGGATTGAGGGATACGGGGAGAAGGTGGGATTGAGGGATACGGGGAGAAGGTGGGATTGAGGGTTACGGGGAGAAGGTGGGATTGAGGGATACGGGGAGAAGGTGGGGATTGAGGGATACGGGGAGAAGGTGGGATTGAGGGATACGGGGAGAAGGTGGGATTGAGGGATACGGGGAGAAGGTGGGGATTGAGGGATACGGGGAGAAGGTGGGGATTGAGGGATACGGGGAGAAGGTGGGATTGAGGGATACGGGGAGAAGGTGGGATTGAGGGATACGGGGAGAAGGTGGGATTGAGGGATACGGGGAGAAGGTGGGATTGAGGGATACGTGGAGAAGGTGGGATTGAGGGATACGGTGAGAAGGTGGGATTGAGGGATACGGGGAGAAGGTGGGGATTGAGGGATACGGGGAGAAGGTGGGGATTGAGGGATACGGGGAGAAGGTGGGATTGAGGGATACGGGGAGAAGGTGGGATTGAGGGATACGGGGAGAAGGTGGGATTGAGGGATACGGGGAGAAGGTGGGGATTGAGGGATACGGGGAGAAGGTGGGGATTGAGGGATACGGGGAGAAGGTGGGGATTGAGGGATACGGGGAGAAGGTGGGGATTGAGGGATACGGGGAGAAGATGGGGATTGAGGGATACGGGAGAAGGTGGGATTGAGGGATACGGGGAGAAGTTGGGGATTGAGGGATACGGGGAGAAGGTGGGGATTGAGGGATACGGGGAGAAGGTGGGGATTGAGGGATACAGGGAGAAGGTGGGGATTGAGGGATACTGGGAGAAGGTGGGGATTTAAGGATACGGGGAGAAAGTAGGATTGAGGGATACGGGGAGAAGGTAGGATTGAGGTGTACCGGGAATCACCCATTCTGAACTATGAGATAAGACAGCTTTCCTGACCCTAATGACCCCATGCTGGTAAGCCCCTAGGTTCCCACTGTAGGGAGCCCACATCTTAACCCCGTGCCCGGGCCAAAAACTGCAAACACTGGGAATGTCCAGCCGGACTGGCAGAAGCATCGCCTTTTCGCAACAGAGTGCCGTGTCACCCCAATTCTCCATCCCGCTCCCACACTCTGACCTCCCTCTCCTCGGCCAGCGGCAAATGTCCCAATCGAGCTCTCTGCCCCCTCACCAAAGTCTGCACCGAGTTTCAGGCCGTAGCCCCTGCCCCACCTTCCTCGCTCGCTCGGTCCCTCCCTCGTTTCTTTCTTAATCCCCCCACTCCACATTTAGGCCCGGATGCTATCCTGCCATTCACTCCTCATCTACACCCTCCATTCGTCTTGTCTACTTGGCCCAGTCGTTGGCCGCTTGAGCGATGGGTGGAGGGGCGGTGGGTGGTGGTTGGTGTGGGCCTGACCGGTAAATGAGCGAAGCCAGCGAGGCCCTGGTTCCTTCGTCAACCTTCCCGGCATCTTTCCGGAGGGGGTTTCCCAGAAACGGCGCTCGGTCACCAGGGGGGATTCGTCACCAGGGTTCCCAACCCCCGGAGGGGACCATTGGATGGTCAAGTCAACCCGATGGGGTTGAAGCCTCTGTCGGGCCTTCCTTTTGGCCCAAGAGTTGGGGGTGTCCGGGGTGGGGTCGGGAGGTGTGGTGAGGGTAGTACGGAGGTTGGGGAGCGTGGAGGGGCACGGCGAGGTCGGAGGGCACCTCTGGGATTATTTCCGGCTGGACTTGGAAACCCCGACACCGCCCCCCCCCCCACCACCATTTTGTCGGCAGCCACCATCTCGATGTGACCCCCACCCCCCTCCCCGGGGCCACTGGCTGGTGTGCAAGATGCTCCGGTTTTGGTGAATGTTTAATCGTAAAAAGATAACCACGGTGGGAGAGGGAGCAGTTTGACTAATACTCAAGACCAGCCAATTGGTTAGTGAGGAGAAAGTTGGCCCTAGGCTGAGGCCTTAAGGTCCTCTCACCCCTCTTTCCTCCACATTGACCTGCGACCTTCCCCTCTGACCACTCGCTCCCTCCTCACTCACTGATGACCTGCAATATTTCTCCCTCTGACCTCTTGCCCCCTCCTCACTCCACGTTGACCTAGGATCTTTCCCCTCTGACCTCTCACTCCCTGCTTGCTCTCTGGTGACCTGCGATCTTTCCCTCTGATCTATCGCTCCCCCCTCACTTGCTAATGACCTGCAACCTTTTCATTCTGACCTCTTGCTCCTTCCTCGCTCTATCTTGCCCTGTGACCTTTCCCCTCTGACCTCTTGCTCCCTCCTTGCTCTACCTTGCCCTGCGACCTTTCCCCTCTGACCTCTTGCTCTCTCCTTGCTCTACCTTGCCCTGCGACCTTTCCCCTCTGACCTCTTGCTCCCTCCTCGCTCTATTATGCCCTGCGACCTTTCCCCTCTGACCTCTTGCTCCCTCCTCGCTCTACCTTGCCCTGTGATCTTTCCCCTCTGACCTCTCGCTCCCTCCTCGCTCTATTACGCCCTGTGATCTTTCCCCTGTGACCTCTCGCTCCCTCCTCGCTCTATTATGCCCTGCGATCTTTCCCCTCTGACCTCTCGCTCCCTCCTCACTCTATTGTGCCCTGTGATCTTTCCCCTCCGACCTCATGCCCGCACCCACCACGCCCCCCCCAACCCCCCAACTTCCTCTCGCTCGATGTTAACACCGCGGCCTCCTGTGCCTCCGGGAGGGCCTGCCTCACTCTGCCTGTTCTCTGTCCCCCCTCCCCAACCCCACCAACCGCCTCCCCAACACTGCACTCCGCAGCCAAGAAGCAGGACGGGTCTGTCTCCAGGGAGAAGCAGCCGCTGAAGAGCGCCGAGGGGGGCGAGGCGGACGAGCGGAAAAAGAAAAAGACCCACACCCCCAGGAAGGAGAAATCGGTGCTCCAAGGAAAGTTGACCAAGTTGGCTGTGCAGATTGGCAAAGCAGGTAAAGAGCTCAGAGCCGCCGGAGGGGGCTCCCACTCAACGGTGGGACCCTTGGTGTGAGGAATGTCTGAAATCGAGGTGCGGGGGAAGGGCGGGGGGGGGGGCCGCGTGAAGGCGGAGACCGGTGTTGTGGGGGTGGGGGGGAGGGGTTGCGGGGAACGTGGTCTAGAGAACAGTCGCGCCGGGACTTTTGGAGCTGGGGTTGCGGGTGGAGGCGGCGATCAGTGACCAAGAGATCCAGCGGGAGAGACCACAGTGGCATTGAGGAATCCATTCGTTCCATCGAGCCTGTGATGGCCCCCTTGCAAAGAGCTAGCTAATTGGCCCCAAACACTCTCCCCCCCTTTCTCCTTCTCCCCCATAACCCTGCACATTTTCCTCCTTCCAGTTCCAACTACCACCCCCCCCCCACCTTTTCGAGGGTGAATCTGCTTCCCCCGCCCTTTCGGGCAGCGCCTTCCAGATCTCAACAACTCGCCATGTCCAAAATAAGTAAAATTCTCCTCATCTCCCCTTCCCCCACACAACCCTCCCGCCGATTCTCTTCAATCTGTGTCCCCCCCCCACCTCTGGTTACTGACCCTACCGCCACTGGAAACAGTTTCTCCTCATTCACTCGATCGAGACCCCCTCGTGATTTTGAACCCCCCTCGGTTCGATCTCCCCCCTTAACCTTCTCCGCTCCGAGGAGACCAATCCCGTCTTCTCCGGCCTCTCTCCATCACCTCAACTGAGCTCAAAGTTCATAGGTTATGTCGGGTCAAGATGGGCCCAGCAGTGGTGCAGACGCATGAAGGTAGGGGCTGGGCAGAGTGTCCCACAATGCAGTGCCAAGACCCTCGGGGTGAGATAGGTGGCCACCCCAAACTCCGAGCCCGAGCGACTGACTCCATCCCGCTCCCCGGGTAACCAGACGAGGTTAATCCGGCCTGCCCACGACCTCGCTGTCACGATTGGCCGAGGGATGGGCTACCGGCCTCGTCTCCGCCCGTTTCCCCGCCTCCGGAATGTCGCCCGGCTCCGCCCCCTGTCGTAGCGCTTCAGCTGCTGAAACCCTCGTCCACGCCTCGGTCCCCTCCAGACTCGACCATTCCAGCGCTCTCCAGGCTGCTCTCCCACCAGAAATCTCAACTCATCCAAAACTCTGCTGTCCGCCCACCCCGTGTCCGAACTCGCACCAGTCACCAGTCACCACCAACCCCCCCCCACCGTGCTCGCTGACCCACACTGGCTCCCGGTCCGGAAAAACCTCCAATTTAAAATCCTCATCCTCGCTTCCAAATCATACACTGGCCTTGCCTTTCCACATCTCTGGCCTTGTCTGGCCCTTACATCCCTCCTACCTCCTTCAGCAACCTCCTCCAGCCCCTACACCCCTCCCTATCTCTGTAACCTCCTCCAGCCCCTACACCCCTCTCTATCTCTGTAACCTCCTCCAGCCCCCGCTACACCCCTCCCTATCTCTGTAACCTCCTCCAGCCCCTACACCCCTCCCTATCTCTGTAACCTCCTCCAGCCCCTACACACCTCCCTATCTCTGTAACCTCCTCCAACACCTACACCCCTCCCTATCTCTGTAACCTCCTCCAACACCTACACCCCTCCCTATCTCTGTAACCTCCTCCAGCCCCTACACCCCTCCGTATCTCTGTAACCTCCTCCAGACCCTACAACCCTCCCTATCTCTGTAACCTCCTCCAGCCCCAACACCCCTCCCTATCTCTGTAACCTCCTCCAGCCCCTACACCCCTCCCTATCACTGTAACCTCCTCCAGCCCCTACAACCCTCCCTATCTCTGTAACCTCCTCCAGCCCCTACACACCTCCCTATCTCTGTAACCTCCTCCAGCCCCTACAACCCTCCCTATCTCTGTAACCTCCTCCAGCCCCTACACACCTCCCTATCTCTGTAACCTCCTCCAGCCCCAACACCCCTCCCTATCTCTGTAACCTCCTCCAGCCCCTACACCCCTCCCTATCACTGTAACCTCCTCCAGCCCCTACAACCCTCCCTATCTCTGTAACCTCCTCCAGCCCCTACACACCTCCCTATCTCTGTAACCTCCTCCAGCCCCTACAACCCTCCCTATCTCTGTAACCTCCTCCTACAACCCTCTGACATCTCTGCGCTCCTCCAATTCCGGCCTCTCGAGCATCCCCCGATTCCCATCGCTCCACCATTGGCAGCCGTGCCTTCAGCTGCCTGGGGGGGGCCCTGAGCTCTGGAATTCCCTCCCTAAACCTCTCCACCTCCCTCTCTCTCTCTTTCTTTCTCTCCCTGTCTCTTTCTCTTTCTCTCTCTCTCTGACTCTCTCTCTCTGTCTGTGTCTTTCTCTCTCTGTCTCCCTCTCTCTTTCTCTCTCTCTCTCTCTGTCCCTGTCTCTCTGTCTCTCTCTCTCTGTCTCTGTCTCTCTCTCTCTGTCTCTCTCTCTCTGTCTCTGTCTCTCTCTGTCTCTGTCTCTCTCTCTCTGTCTCTGTCTCTCTCTCTGTCTCTCTCTCTCCCACACTCACATCCCTCCTTCAAGATGCTCCTTAAAAGTGATACAAAAACAAAAATGAATCTAGCTGGAAAGACTCAGCAGGTCTGACAGCATGTGTGGAGAGGAATACAGAGTTAACGTTTCGAGTCCGTCTGACTCTTCATTAGAACTAACGAGAAACAGAAATGAGGTGAAATCTGAGCTGTTAGGCGGGGGGTGGGACAGGTGGAGCTGGATAGAGGGCCAGTGATAGGTGGAGGCAAAGGAGAGATTGCCAAAGATGTCACCTGAATTACATCAAAGATGCCAAAGTTCATAGCTCCTTAAAGATAATATTTTGGTGACTTGTCCCTAATATCTTCATAAAAGGCTTGAAGTGTTATTTTGTTATATCAAGCTCCTGCGAAGTGACTTGAGGACATTTCATTATGTTTCAGGCGCTATATAAATATAAATGATCTTTGTTGCTGGCCTGGGGTCCTCTCTTTGTTACACCCAGTCTCCCGTGAGTAGACATTGCTTTCCTGGCCCTGCAGTGTCAAGTGACCTCCGCCCAAGGTTGCAGCCATCATAATCTGGGCCCCTGGAGGTCATCAGTCCCCCTCTGAAGCCAAAATTTACCAGCATGCGCCAACCCACGATTCCCTTCCGGCAATTGATCTCTTACTGACCTTGGAACCCGCCACCCTTCGATGCGCTTTGCGTACCCTGGAGCGGGGTGGGGAGGGGTGGGTTGTGGTGGTGTGCATTCCATCTGCCACAACCGGGCTCTGAGGCAAGGAGAGCAGCGTTGGCCCCTCACCACGGCTTTCAGGACGATGTGAAGGGTCTCGGGGGTGGCGGGTGTGAGGGTGTGGAGGGGATTTACCAGGACGGTTCCCCGGGGGATGAGGGGGCTTCAGTATCACATTGGAGACACGGAGGATTCCTGGGATTGTGCTCCTCGGAACGGAGAAGGTTAAGGGGGAGATTTATTCGGGGGGGGGCGGGGGGGGGGGGGTTCGAAATCACGAGGGGGGGGGTGGTGTGTCGATCGAGTGAGTGAGGAGAAGCTGTTTCCAGTGGCAGAAGGGTCGGTAACCAGAGTGGGGGTGCGGGGTGGGGGAGGGGACACAGATTGAAGAGAATCTGCGGGAGTGGGGTTGGGGGTGGGTGGGGGGGTGGGGGGGGGGCAGTAGATGAGGAGAATTTTTTTTATTTTGTTAGGGAGGGAGGGGAGGTCCGGGAGCATGGCCCAGCGACAGAGCAGGGAGGGCCGAACTGGGAGGGGCTGGGGTGGGTGAAAGGGAAGGGGGAGGGGCGGGATGGGGCTAGGGTTTGTAGGACAGGCAGAACTGCCTTACGCCAGCCTGTAAGGATCTGCAAGGCGCAAATGACCGACCCTCTCCTTTGCCTCCAGGGTTGCTCATGTCTGCAATTACTGTCATAATCTTGATCCTGTCCTTTGCCATCAAGACGTTTTGGGTGGAGGGCAGTGTCTGGCTTTCGGAATGTACCGCGGTCTACATCCAGTATCTGGTCAAGTTTTTCATCATCGGGGTCACCGTGCTGGTGGTGGCAGTCCCCGAGGGACTCCCGCTGGCCGTCACCATCTCGCTGGCCTACTCCGTCAAGGTGAGTGCCGCTTGCAGAGAGAGGGTGGGTGGGGAGGGCGCCACCCACTCCCGCCGGCACCTGCACTGGCACCACCGCCTGTTCCCCACCCCCCCACCACCACCACCACCACCACCACCACCAATCCCCCTCCTACCCCACCACCACCACCACCAATCACCCTCCCCCCATCCACCACCACCACCAAACCCCCCTCCCACCACCACCACCACAACCAATCCCCCTCGCACCACCACCACCAAATCCCCTCCCACCACCACCAGCAAACACCCTCCTCCCCCACCACCACCACCACCAAACACCCTCCCACCACCACCACCACCACCAATCCCCCTCCCACCACAACCACCACCACCAATCTGCCTCCCACCACCCACCACCACCACCAATCACCCTCCCCCCACCCACCACCACCACCAAACACCCTGCCCCCACCCACCACCACCACCAAACACCCTCCCCCCACTCACCACCACCACCAAACACTCTCCCCCCACCCACCACCACCACCAATCCCCCTCCCACCACCACCACCAATCAACCTCCCCCCACCCACCACCACCACCAAACACCCTCCCCCCACCCACCACCAATCACCCTCCCCCCACCCACCACCACCACCAATCCCCCTCCCACCACCACCACCAATCACCCTCCCCCCACCCACCACCACCACCACCACCACCAATCCCCCTCCCACCACCACCACCACCACCAATCACCCTCCCACCACCCACCACCACCACCAAACACCCTCCCACCACCCACCACCACCACCAAACCCCCTCCCCCCACCACTACCACTACCAAAATCACTAAAACCCCTCCCCTCCCACCTCCACCACCAACAACAATCCCCCCCAGCACACCACCAACACCACCATCAATCCCCTAACCCAAACCGCCAACAGCACCAAATCCCCTCCCAAAAACGCCAACACCAATCCCCCTCCCCCACCACCACCATTTCCCCTGCCCCCCAAGCAACACCACCAATCCCCCTCCCACCACAACCAACACCACCAATCCCCCTCTCCCCCACCACCACCACCACACCAACAAAGCCCCTCCCCCCCACCACCAACCCCTTCCCCATTCCCCCCACCACCAAATCGCCTCCCCCCACCACCACAACAAATCCGCCTTCCCCACCACCACCAGTCCCCTTCCCCATCACCAATTCCCCTCCCCCCATCACCAAACCCCCTCTCCCCCACACCACCACCACCACCACCACCAAACGCCCTCACCCCCCACCACTACCAATCCCCCTCTCCCCGCGCAGACACCAATCCCCCTCCCCCGAACCCCCACCACCAAACCCCCTCCCCCCCACTACCACCATCCCACTCCCCCACTACCAAACCCCCTCCCCCCACCACCACCACCAACACCACCAATCACCCTCCCCCCACCACCATCAAACTCCCTACCTCCCACCACCCACCAAACCCCTTCCCCGACACCATCACCATCAAAACCCCTCCCCCCACAACTACCAATTCCCCTCCCCCCCCACCACCACCACCAATCCCCCTCCCCCCACCACTACCACTACCAAAACCAACAAAACCCCGCCCCTCCCACCACCACCATCACCACCAACAGCACCAAACCCCCTCCCACCACCATTACCACCAAAAATCCCCATTCCCCCCCACCAACACCAATCCCCCACACCACACCACCAACACCACCATCAATTCCCCTACCCCCCACCAACACCAAAACCCCTGCCCCCACCAACACCTATCCCGCCCACCAAACCACCAACACCACCATCAATCCGCTAACCCACACTGCCAACAGCACCAAATACCCTCCCAACACCGCCAACACCAATCCCCCTCCCCAACACCACCATTCCCCCTCCCACCCCAAGCAACACCACCACCACCAATCCCCCTCCCCAACACCACCAATCCCCCTCCCACCACCACCACCACCACCACCAATCCCCCTCCCCCCCTACCTACACCACCGAACACCCTCCCCATCCCAACCACCACTAATCTACCTCCCCCCCACCACCACCACCAACACCACCAAACCCCCCTTCCCCCCACCACCAAATCCCCTCCCCCCCCACCACCACTACAAATCCGCCTTCCCCACCACCACCAATCACCCTCCCCATCACCAATCCCCCTCCCCACCACCACCAATACCCCTCCCCACCACCACCAAATACCCTCTCCCACCACCACCACCAAACCCCCTTCACCCCCACCACCAATACCCCTCCATCCCATCACCACAAATCCCCCTCCCCCCACCACCAAACACCCTCTCCCCCACACCACCACCACCAACACCACCAAACCCCCCTCACCCCCCAGCACTACCAATCCCCCTCCCCCGAACCCACACCACCAAACACCCTCCCCCCCTACTACCACCATCCCCCTCCCCACTACCAAAATCCCTGCCCCCCCCCACCACCACCACCACCAACACCACTAATCCCCCTCCCCCCACCACCACCAAACACCGTACCCGCCACCACCACCATCAAACCCCCCTCCCCCGACCACTACCAATACCCCTCCCCCGCCTACAACCATCACCAACACCACCAAAGCCCTCCCCATCCCCCCCACAACCATCACCAGCACCAGCAAACCCCTCCCCATCCCCCCAACACCAAACACCTCAACCCGCACCACCAATACATCTCAACCCACCATCACCACCACCAAGACCCCTTTGCCCCCACCACCCAATACCTCTCCTGCCCACCACCAACAATCACCCTCTCTATCACCAAACCTCCTCCTCCCCACCACCAATCCCCCTCCCCAAACCACCAATTCCCCCTCCCCGCCACCACCAAACCCCCTCATCCTCCACCCTCAATCCCAAATCATCCTCCCCCCACCACCATTAACCCTCCCTCCCACCACCAATCCCCCTCCCCACCACCACCACCACCACCAATCCCCATCCCACCACCACCACCACCAATCCCCATCCCACCACCACCAACACCAATCCCCTTCCCCCCCACCAACACCAGCAACACCAAACACCCTCCCACCGCCACCACCATGACCGATCCACCTCCTCCCCACCACCACCACTACCAATCCCCGTCCTCCCCCACCACCACCACCAAACTCCCTCCTCCCCACCACCACCACCACCAATCGCCCTCTCACCAACACCAATCCCCTTCCCCCCCACCAACACCAGCAACACCAAACACCCTCCCACCACCACCACCACCACCAATCCCCCTCACCACCAACCACTTCCCCTTCCCCCTTCCCTCCCACCACCAATACCCCTCCATTCCACCACCACAAATCCCCCTCCCCCACCACCAAACCCCCTCGCCCCCACACAACCACCACCAACACCACCAAACCCCCTCACCCCCCCACCACTACCAATCCCCCTCTCCCCGCCACCACCAAATCCCCTCCCCGCCACCACCATCATCAAACCCCCTCCCCCCACCACTACCAATCCCCTCCCCCCCCACAACAACCACCAACACCACCAAACCCCTCCCAATCCCCCCAACACCAATTACCCCCGCCACCAAACACCTCACCCCCACCACCAATACCCCACAACCCACCACCAACCCCCTCACCCCCACCACCACCACCAATCCCCCTCCCCCGCCACCACCACCACCACCAATCCCCCTCCCAGCAACACCACCACCCATCCCCCTCCCCACCACCACCACCAATCCCCCTCCCACCACCACCACCAAACCCCCTCCCACCACCACCAACACCACCATCAATCCCCCTCCTCCCCCCGCCACCACGACAACCAATCACCCTCCCCCCACCCACCACCAGCACCAATCCCCCTCCTCCCCCCACCACCACCACCAATCCCCCTCCTCCCCCACCACCACAAACCCCCTCCCACCATCACCACCAGCAACAAACCCCCTCCCACCACAACCACCACCAATCCCCCTCCCACCACCACCACCACCACCAATCCCCCTCCCACTACCACCAACACCAATCCCCTTCCCCCCCACCAACACCAGCAACACCAAACACCCTCCCACCACCACCACCACCAATCTCCCTCCGCCCCACCACCACCACCAATCTCCCTCCGCCCCACCACCACCACCAATCCCCCTCCACCCACCACTACCACTACCAAAACCAACAAAAACCCTCCCCTCCCACCACCACCACCACCAACAGACCCCCTTCCCCCCCGCCAACACCAATTCCCCCACCACACCACCAACACCAAACCCCCTCACCACAACAACACGTATCCCCCCATCACAACCACCAACACCACCATCAATCCCCTACCCCACACGGCCAACAGCACAAAATATCCTCCCCCCGACTACCACCATCCCCCTCCCCCACTACCAAAGCCCCTCCCCCCACCATCACCACCAACACCACCAATCCCCCTACCCCCACCACCACCAAACCCCCTACCCCCCACCACCACCAAACCACCTCCCCGCCACCACCACCATCAAACCCCCTCCCCCCCACCATGACCAATCCCCCTCCCCCCCCACAACCACCACCAACACTACCAAACCCCATCCCCATCCACCCAACACCAATTCCCCCACCACCAATACCCCTCCACCCACCACCAACCCCCTCACCCACACCACCACCACCAATCCCCCTCCAGCCACCATCACCACCACCAAGCCCCCTTCGCTCCCACCACCAATACCCCTCCTGCCCACCACCACCAATCACCCTCTCTATCACCAATCTCCTCCTCCCCACCACCAATCCCCCTCCCCCAACCACCATTTCCCCCTCCCCGCCACCACCAAACCCCCCCACCCTCCCCCTCATGACCAAATCACCCCCCCCACCACCACTCCCCCTCCCCCCACTACCATTAACCCTCCATCCCACCAACAACACCCGCCTCCCCACCACCACAACCAATAATCCCCCAACTCCCCCACCACCACCACCACCAATCCCCCTCATCCCCCCAGCACCACCACTACCAATCCCCCTCCTCCCCCACCATTACCACCAAAACCCCTCCCACCACCACCACCACCACCAAAACCCCTGCTCCCCCACCACCACCACCAATGACCCTACACCCACCACCACCTCCACCAATCCCCCTCCTCCCCCACCACCACCACCAAACCCCCTCCAACCACCATCACCACCACCAATCCCCCTCCTCCCCCACCACCACCACAACCAATCCCCCTCCTCCCCCACCACCACCACCACCAATCCTCCTCCTCCCCCACCACCACCACCACCAATCCCCCTCCACCCCCACCACCACCACCAATCCCCCTCACAAAACCACCACCACCAAACCCCCTCCTCCCCCACCACCACCACCACCAATCCCCCTCCCACCACCACCACCACCACTAAACCCCCTCCTCCTCCACCACCACCACCACCAATCCCCTCCCACCACTACCAACACCAATCCCCTTCCCCCCACCAACACCAGCAACACCAAACACCCTCCCACCGCCACCACCACCACCGATCTCCCTCCCCCCACACCACCACCACCAATCCCCCTCCCCCCCACCACTACCACTACCAAAACCAACAAAACCCCTCCTCTCCCACCACCACCATCACCACCAAAAGCACCAAACCCCCTCCCACTACCACCACCACCAACAATCCCCCTTCCCCCCACCAACACCAATCCCACCTACCACACCACCAACACCAATCCCCTTCCCCCCCACCAACACCAGCAACACCAAACACCCTCCCACCGCCACCACCACCACCAATCTCCCTCCCCCCCACACCACCACCACCAATCCATCTCCCCCCACCACTACCACTACCAAAACCAACAAAACCCCTCCCCTCCCACCACCACCATCACCACCAAAAGCACCAAACCCCCTCCCACCACCATCACCACCAACAATCCCCCTTCCCCCCCACCAACACCAATCCCCCACACCACACCACCAACACCACCATCAATTCCCCTACCCCCCCAGTAACACCAAACTCCCTCCCCCCACCAACACCCATCCCCCCCACCAAACCACCTACACCACCATCAATCCCCTAACCCACACCGCCAACAGCACCAAATCCCCTCCCAACACCACCAACACCAATCCCCCTCCCCACCACCACCGTTTCCCCTCCCCCCAAGCAACACCACCAATCCCCCTCCCACCACCACCAACACCACCAAACCCCCTCCCCACCCCCTCCACCACCACCAATCCCCCTCTCCCGCACCTACACCACCAAACCCCCTCCCCACCACCACCACCACCACCAATCCCCCTCCCACCACCTACACCACCAAACACCCTCACCATCCCAACCACCACCAATCTCCCTCCCCCCCCACCACCACCAACACCACCAAACCCACTCCCTCCCACCACGAACCCCTTCCCCCTCCCCCCCTTCCCCCCACCACCAAATCCGCTCCCCCCACCACCAGTAGAAATCCGCCGACCCCCACAACCACCAATCCCCATCCCCATCACCAATCCCCCTCCCCACCACTACCAAATCCCCTCCCCCACCACCACCACCAATCCCCCTCCCCCCCACCACCACCACCAATCCCCCTCCTCCCCCACTACCACCATCACCAATCACCCTCCCCATCACCAATGCCCATCCCCCCACCACCAAACCCCCTCTCCCCGTCACCACCACCACCAACACCACCAATCCCCCTCCCCCGATGCCCCGCCACCAAACCCCCTCCACCCCACTACCAGCATCCCCCTCCCCCACTACCAAACCCCCTCCCCCCACCACCACCACCAACACCACCAATCCCCCTCCCCCTCCACCCCACTACCAGCATCCCCCTCCCCCACTACCAAACCCCCTCCCCCCACCACCACCACCAACACCACCAATCCCCCTCCCCTCACCACCACCACAAAACCACTCACCCCCCACAACAAATACCCCACAATCCAACACCAACACCCTCACCCCCACCACCACCACCAATCCCCCTCCCCCCACCATCACAACCACCAATCCCCCTCCTCCCCCACCACCACCAACACCAAACCCCCTCCACCACCACCATCAATCCCCCTCCCACCACCACCAACACCAATCCCCTTCCCCCCCACCAACACCAGCAACACCAAACACCCTCCCACCGCCACCACCACCACCAATCCCCCTCTCCCCCCCACCACTACCACTGCCAAAACCAACAAAACCCCTCCTCTCCCACCACCAACATGACCACCAACAGCACCAAACCCCCTCCCACCACCATCACCACCAACAGCACCAAACCCCCTCCCACCACCATCACCACCAACAATCCCCCTTCCCCCCCACCAACACCCATCCCCCCCACCAAACCACCTACACCACCATCAATCCCCTAACCCACACCGCCAACAGCACCAAATCCCCTCCCAACACCGCCAACAACAATCCCCCTCCCCACCACCACCATTCCCCCTCCCCCCAAGTAACACCACCAATCCCCCTCCCCCCCCACCACCATTCCCCCTCCCCCCAAGTAACACCACCAATCCCCCTCCCCCCCACCACCACCACCAACACCACCAAAACCCCTCCCCACCCCCTCCACCACCACCAATACACCTCCCCCCCACCTACACCACCAAACAACCTCCCCATCCCAACCACCACCAATCTCCCTCACCCCCCCACCACCACCACCAACACCACCAAACCCACTCACCCCCACCACGAACCCCTTCCCCCTTCCCCCACCACCAAATGCCCTCCCCCCACCACCACTACAAATCCGCCTTCCCCACAACCACCAATCCCCATCCCCATCACCAATCTCCCTCCCCACCACCACCAAACCCCCTCTCCCCCACACCACCAACACCAACACCACCAAACCCCCTCACCCCCCACCACTACCAATCCCCCTCTCCCCGGGCAACCACCAATCCTCCTCCCCCAAAACCCCTACCACCAAACCCCCTCCCCCCCACTACCACCATCCCCCTCCCCCACTACCAAACCCCCCTCCCCCCAGCAACACAACCAACACCACCAATCCCCATCCCCCCACCACCACCAAACCCCCTAACCACCACCACCATCATACCCCCTCCCCCCACCACTACCAATCCACCTCCCCCCCCACAACCACCACCAACACCACCAAACCCCTCCCCATCCCCCCATCACCAATTCCCCCACCACCAAAACCCTCAATCCCCAACACCAACCACTTCCCCCTTCCCCCCCACCACCAAAACCCCTCCCTGCCACCACCACCATCAAACCCCCTCCCCCTACCACTACCAATCCCCCTCCCCCCACAACCATCACCAACACCACCAAACCCCTCCCCATCCCCCCATCACCAATTCCCCCACCACCAAACCCCTCACCCCCCCACCACCAGCACCACCAATCCCCCTCCCCCTCCCCCCTCACGACCAATTCTCCCCTCACCACCACCAATCCCCCTCCCCCCATCCCCAATCCCACTCCCCCACTACCAGCAATACCCCTCCACCCCTCCACCACCAATCCTCAGCCAGCATTGACCCTCCAACTGTGCAGCGCTCCCTCAGCACTGACCCTCCGACAGTGCGGCGCTCCCTCAGCACTGAACCTCCCACAGTGCGGCGCTCCCTCAGCACTGACCCTCCGACAGTGCGGCGCTCCCTCAGCACTGACCTCCCACAGTGCGGCGCTCCCTCAGCACTGACCCTCCCACAGTGCGGTGCTCCCTCAGCACTGACCCTCCGACAGTGCGGCGCTCCCTCAGCACTGACCCTCCCACAGTGCGGCGCTCCCTCAGCACTGACCCTCCGACAGTGCGGCGCTCCCTCAGCACTGACTCTCCGACAGTGCGGCGCTCCCTCAGCACTGACCTTCCGACAGTGCGGCGCTCCCTCAGCACTGACCCTCTGACAGTGCGGCGCTCCCTCAGCACTGACCCTCTGACAGTGCGGCGCTCCCTCAGCACTGACACTCCCACAGTGCGGCGCTCCCTCAGCACTGACCCTCCGACAGTGCGGCACTCCCTCAGCA
Organism: Isurus oxyrinchus; assembly: GCA_026770705.1. Lineage (NCBI taxonomy): Eukaryota > Metazoa > Chordata > Chondrichthyes > Lamniformes > Lamnidae > Isurus > Isurus oxyrinchus. The sequence goes on from JANJGN010002169.1 coordinate 24,092, forward strand.
CTGACCCTCCCACAGTGCGGCGCTCCCTCAGCACTGACCCTCTGACAGTGCGGCGCTCCCTCAGCACTGACCCTCCGACAGTGCGGCGCTCCCTCAGCACTGACCCTCCGACAGTGCGGCGCTCCCTCAGCACTGACCCTCTGACAGTGCGGCGCTCCCTCAGCACTGACCCTCCGACAGTGCGGCGCTCCCTCAGCACTGACCCTCCGACAGTGCGGCGCTCCCTCAGCACTGACTCTCCGACAGTGCGGCGCTCCCTCAGCACTGACCTTCCGACAGTGCGGCGCTCCCTCAGCACTGACCCTCAGACAGTGCGGCGCTCCCTCAGCACTGACCCTCTGACAGTGCGGCGCTCCCTCAGCACTGACCCTCCGACAGTGCGGCGCTCCCCTCAGCACTGACCCTCCGACAGTGCGGCACTCCCTCAGCACTGACCCTCCGACAGTGCGGCGCTCCCTCAGCACTGACCCTCTGACAGTGCGGCGCTCCCTCAGCACTGACCCTCCGACAGTGCGACGCTCCCTCAGCACTGACCCTCCGACAGTGCGGCGCTCCCTCAGCACTGACCCTCTGACAGTGCGGCGCTCCCTCAGCACTGACCCTCCGACAGTGCGGCGCTCCCTCAGTACTGACCCTCCGACAGTGCGGTGCTCCCTCAGCACTGACCCTCCGACAGTGCGGCGCTCCCTCAGCACTGACCCTCCGACAGTGCGGCGCTCCCTCAGCACTGACCATCCGACAGTGCGGCGCTCCCTCAGCACTGACTCTCCGACAGTGCGGCGCTCCCTCAGCACTGACCCTCCGACAGTGCGGCACTCCCTCAGCACTGACCCTCCGACAGTGCGGCGCTCCCTCAGCACTGACCCTCTGACAGTGCGGCGCTCCCTCAGCACTGACCCTCCGACAGTGCGACGCTCCCTCAGCACTGACCCTCCGACAGTGCGGCGCTCCCTCAGCACTGACCCTCTGACAGTGCGGCGCTCCCTCAGCACTGACTCTCCGACAGTGCGGCGCTCCCTCAGTACTGACCCTCCGACAGTGCGGTGCTCCCTCAGCACTGACCCTCCCACAGTGCGGCGCTCCCTCAGCACTGACCCTCCGACAGTGCGGCGCTCCCTCAGCACTGACCCTCCGACAGTGCGGCGCTCCCTCAGCACTGACCCTCCGACAGTGCGGCGCTCCCTCAGCACTGACTCTCCGACAGTGCGGCGCTCCCTCAGTACTGACCCTCCGACAGTGCGGTGCTCCCTCAGCACTGACCCTCCCACAGTGCGGCGCTCCCTCAGCACTGACCCTCCGACAGTGCGGCGCTCCCTCAGCACTGACCCTCCAACAGTGCGGCGCTCCCTCAACACTGATCCCCTGACAGTGCTGCACTCCTAACGCCGTTCGACCTGTGTGTGTGTGTGAGTGCCAGTGTGTGTCTGATTTTGTGTTTATGAGCCTGTGTCTGTGCAAGTATGTGACTTTGTGAGCGTTTGTGTAAGGAAGTGTGTGTGTGTGTTTGTGTGTGTGTGTCTGAGTGTGAGCGTGTGCCTGTGTGCATGAGTGTGTGTGTTTGAGTGTGAGTGTGTGTGTGTTTTAGTATGTGTGAGTGTGTGTGTTTGAGTTAGTGTGTGTGTCTCAGTGTTTGTGTGTGTGTGTGCATGTGTGTGTCTGTGTTTGAGTGTGAGAGTGTGTGTGTGTTTGAGTGTGTGTGTTTGAGTGTGAGTGTGTGTGTTTGAGGGTGTGTGTGTCTCAGTGTTTGTGTGTGTGTGTGCATGTGTGTGTCTGTGTTTCAGTGTGAGAGTGTGTGTGTGTTTGAGTGTGAGTGTGTCTGAGTGTGAGTGTGTGCCTGTGTGCATGAGTGTGTGTGTTTGAGTTTGAGTGTGTGTGTTTTAGTATGTGTGAGTGTGTGTGTCTCAGTGTTTGTGTGTGTGACATTCATCAACTTGTGGTTGTACAGTCAAAGGTACTTGAGTCATTGGCATGTAGCCCCTCAGTTCTGATGTGAACAATCTGTTACTCCAGGGTGTTGATGCCGTCAGAACTTTGCTGCTATGTGGACACATTTATCAAAATCCATCTGGTTTAAATATTGCAATGAAGTGTGTGTGTCTGTGTTTGAGTGTGAGAGTGTGTGTGTGTTTGAGTGTGAGTGTGTCTGAGTGTGAGTGTGTGCCTGTGTGCATGAGTGTGTGTGTTTGAGTGTGAGTGTGTGTGTTTTAGTATGTGTGAGTGTGTGTATTTGAGTGGGTGTCTTTGTCTCAGTGTTTGTGTATGTGTGCATGTGTGTGTCTGTGTTTGTGTGAGAGTGCGTGTGTGTTTGAGTGTGTGTGTCTGAGTGTGAGTGTGTGCCTGTGTGCATGTGTGTGTGTGTGTTTGAGTGTGAGTGTGTGTGTTTGAGGATGTGTGTGTCTGTGTGTGTGTGTGTGTGTGTGTGTGTGTGTGTGTGCATGTGTGTGTCTGTGTTTGAGTGTGAGAGTGTGTGTGTTTGAGTGTGTGTGTCTGAGTGTGAGTGTGTGCCTGTGTGCATAAGCGTGTGTGTGTTTGAGTGTGAGTATGTGTGTTTGAGGGTGTGTGTTTCTCTGTGTGTGTGTGTGTCTGTGTTTGAGTGTGAGAGTGCGTGTGTGTTTGAGTATGTGTGTCTGAGTGTGAGTGTGTGCCTGTGTGCATGAGCGTGTGTGTGTTTGAGTGTGAGAGTGTGTGTGTTTGAGTGTGTGTGTGTCTCAGTGTTTGTGTGTGTGTGTGTGCATGTCTGTGTCTGTGTTTGAGTGTGAGTGTGTTTGAGTGTGAGTGTGTGTGTTTGAGTGTGTGTGTGTCTCAGTGTTTGTGTGCGAGTGTGCGTGTGCATGTGTAAGTCTGTGTGCAAGTGTGTGAGTGTGCAAGTGTGTGTGTGTTTGAGTGTGAGTGTGTGTTTGAGTATGTGTGTGTGCATGTGTGTGTCTGTGTTTGAGTGTGAGTGTGTGTGTGTGTTTGAGTGTGAGAGTGTGTGTGTTTGAGTGTGTGTGTGTCTCAGTGTTTGTGTGCGAGTGTGCGTGTGCATGTGTAAGTCTGTGTGCAAGTGTGTGAGTGTGCGAGTGTGTGAGTGTGTGTGTAAGTGCGTGTGGACCGCGTTACCCCTTGCTGCCTCACTGAGATCCTCTGACAGTTTCGCGTGGCCTCTGTCTCTGTCCTTTGCCCTGAGCGAGGCGTGTCCTCTCTTTCAGAAAATGATGAAGGATAACAACCTTGTCAGGCACCTGGACGCGTGTGAGACTATGGGGAACGCCACTGCCATCTGCTCTGACAAGACTGGCACCCTCACCACCAACCGCATGACCGTGGTCCAAGCCTTCGTGGGAAATCTATTCTACAAGGAAGTTCCCGAGCCCAGCAAAATCCGGGCTGAGACCCTGCAGCTCCTGACGTACGCCATCTCTGTCAACTGTGCCTACACCACCAAGCTCCTGGTAAGTGTTCGCTGAGGGTGTTCGGCACTGCGAGGGTTAAAATGAGATACAGCGCCGCCCACATTGGGATGTAGAGAGACACATGATTGTGGACCGTACGTAGAGAGAGAATCGGAGAGCATTCTGTAGGTAGCCAACTAGATGGGGCAGTACCTTGGAGGCATGTATATGGTTGTATGTTAGTAATTAAACAATTTATGTTCAACCACACAATCCTCCAGAGCTCTTAGTGAGACCCCAAACAACCTTATAACATGGTGGCAGCGGTGTCTTAGGGATATGTGTGTAGCATGTTAACAATAAACAGTTTATGTTCAACCACACAATCCTCCAGTCCTCTTGGTACGATCCCGAACAACCTTACAACATGGTGGCAGCGGTGTGTTGGAGATATGTATCTGTTTGTGTATTAACAATAAACAGTTCATGTTCAACCACACATGCCTCTAGAGCTCTTGGTACGATCCTGAACAACATTACAACATGTGAGATTGTGTGTGTTTGATATGTGTGTAGTATGTTAACAATAAACAGTTTATGTTCAACCACACAATCCTCCTGTCCTCTTGGTATGATCCTGAACAACATTATAACATGGTGGCAGCGGTGTCTTAGGGATATGTGTGTAGTGTGTTAACAATGAACAATTTATGTTCAACCACACAGTCCTCCTGATCTCTTAGTGAGACCCCAAACAACCTTACAACATGATGGCAGCGGTGTCTTGGCAATATATATACATAAATATATATGTTTGTGTGTTATAATAAACAGTTTATATTCAACCACATGAGCCTCCAGATCTCTTAGTGAGACCCCAAACAACCTTACAATAGGAGGTGTCGCAAGAGGATGCACAAGCAGGTTCGCTTAGACCCACCCTGTCCATTGCCCTCCTCAATCCCTGGGCACTGCAATGCCAACGTTCATTGGGGCAACCCCTTGCCGCCCCTGGTGAACCCCACGACAGAAACCCCGGCAACTTTGGACGCCCCCAAGCCTGTCGCAGCCAATCGGGCGCTTGCTCCGGGGTGTACCCCCCCCCCCCCCACCACCGCTGTCGCCGTGTGGCGGCCAACTATTGCACAGCAAGCTCCCAGCTCAGCATGGGCTGAATTGTCCCCAATATCTCCACGGGTGGCCTGGGGCCCAACTCCGTTCTGCGGCTGTTGGGTGGGGGGGGGGGGGGTGGTGCATGAAGGGGATGGGGTGCGGGTGGGGTGGGAGGGGGGGGGGTTGTGGGGCGGTGTCATGAGGGGGCCGGGGAGGGGTGGGGGAGAAGGAGGCTGTTCAGCCCCTCGAGCCAATGCTCGGCCGTTCGATATGGCTGATCTGATTGGGGGCTTGATTGACTTGCCTGACTCCCCCCCGCTCCACAACCCCTTGACCCCCTTGTCTCTCTCCGGATGGGCGTGGTACGTGGTACACCCACGGTGTATTGGAGCCTCTGCAGAGAGGCTACCCCCATTCAGGGGTTAAGGCAAAGCTCCCTCCCCACCGCCCCCATTGTCGATGCCAATCCTTAACCCCATTATGAGTCTTATCCTGTGGTTTCAAACTGGGCTCTTTACTCTGGGAAAGAGGAGGCTGAGGTGGGGTGACCTGATCCAGCTCTTTAAAATGACGGAGGGGGTTTCGATAGGGTCGGCGTAGAGAAGATGTTTCCACTTGTGGGGGCCGGGGGGGGGAGACCAGAACTGGGGGGGGGGCATCAATATAAGACAGTCCCTAATAAATCCAATCGAGGTGGGGGGTATGGAATTCAGGAGAAAGGTCTTTACCCAGAGAGCGGGGAGAAGGTGGAACTCGCTCCCACAGGGAGGGGGGTGGAGGTGAATCGTGTCGGTGTTTAAGGAGCTGGATAAACACACGAGGGGAGAGAGGGATTGAAGGATACGGGGGTGTGGGGGGGGGAGATGGGAGTAGGGGGGGGTGGGAGGAGGCTGGGTGTGGAGGGCAGGAAACACCGGCACGGAGCAGAGGGGCCGAATGGCCTGTTCCTGAGGGCTGTAGACATGACAGAACTAATTCAGGTCTTGTGTCACCTGATTGAAGAATTAATGTACACATTTTGGACCAGTCACTTTTCTACGAAGGAATTAATGTATTAATTATTCACAACTCTCTCTCTCTGTCTCTCTGTCTCTGTCATTCCCTCTCACTCGCTATTTGTCTCTCTCTGTCTGTCTCTCTCGCTCTCTCTGTCTCCCTCCAACTCTCTCGGTTATTCCCTTTCTTTCTTTCTCTCTCTCTGCCATTCCCTCTCACTCTCTCTCTCTCTCTGTCTCTCTCTGTCTCTCTCTGTCTCCCTCTCTCTCTCTCTCTCTCTCTCTCTCTGTCTCTCTCTCTCTCTCTCTGTCTCTCTCTCTCTGTCTCTCTCTGTCTCTCTCTCTGTCTCTCTGTCTCTCTCTGTCTCCCTCTCTCTCTCTCTCTCTCTCTCTGTCTCTCTCTCTCTCTGCCATTCCCTCTCACTCTCTCTCTCTCTCTGTCTCTCTCTCTCTCTGCCATTCCCTCTCACTCTCTCTCTCTCTCTGTCTCTCTCTCTCTCTGCCATTCTCTCTCACTCTCTCTCTCTCTCTCTCTCTCTGTCTCCCTCTCTCTCTCTCTCTCTCTCTCTCTGCCATTCCCTCTCACTCTCTCTCTCTCTCTCTCTGTCTCCCTCTCTCTCTCTCTCTCTCTCTCTGCCATTCCCTCTCCCTCTCTCTCTCTCTCTCTGCCATTCCCTCTCACTCTCTCTCACCCTCTCTCTCTCTGTCTCCACCTCTCTGTCTCTCTCTGTTTCTCTCTCTCTCTCTCTGCCATTCCCTCTCACGCTCTATCACTCCACAGCCTCCAGACATCAAAGGCGGTCTGATGCGTCAGGTTGGGAACAAGACCGAGTGTGCCCTGTTGCACTTTCTGAAGAATCTACACAAGGATTACCAGGAGATTCGAAAGCAGATCCCCGAGGAGCAGCACTACAAGGTCTACACCTTCAACTCTGCGCGCAAATCAATGAGCACCGTCATCCGCATGCCCGATGGACAATTCCGGCTGTTTTGCAAGGGAGCCTCAGAGATAGTCCTCAAGCTGTACGTATAAATATTTAATACAAACAGGAGGAGGCCATTCAGCCCCTCTCGAGCCTGTTATACAGGAACAGGAGGAGGCGATTCGACCCCTCTCGAGCCTGTTACACAGGAACAGGAGGAGGCCATTCAGCCCTCTCCTTGAGCTTGTACATGCCCTGGGAGTGTTTGATGGGGACGGTGTAGAGGGAGCTTTACTCTGTATCTAACCCCGTGCTGTACCTGTCCTGGGAGTGTTTGATGGGGATGGTGTAGAGGGAGGTTTACTCTGTATCTAACCCCGTGCTGTACCTGTCCTGGGAGTGTTTGATGGGGACGGTGTAGAGGGAGCTTTACTCTGTATCTAACCCCGTGCTGTACCTGTCCTGGGAGTGTTTGATGGGGACGGTGTAGAGGGATCTTTACTCTGTATCTAACCCTGTGCTGTACCTGTCCTGGTGGTGTTTGATGGGGAAGGTGTAGACGGAGATTTACTCTGTATCTAACCCCTTGCTGTACCTGTCCTGGGAGTGTTTGATGGGGACAGTGTAGAGGGAGCTTTACTCTGTATCTAACCCCGTGCTGTACCTGTCCTGGGAGTGTTTGATGGGGACGGTGTAGAGGGAGCTTTACTCTGTATCTAACCCTGTGCTGTACCTGTCCTGGGAGAGTTTGATGGGGACGGTGTAGAGGGAGCTTTACTCTGTATCTAACCCCGTGCTGCACCTGTCCTGGGAGTGTTTGATGGGGACAGTGTAGAGGGAGCTTTACTCTGTATCTAACCCTGTGCTGTACCTGTCCTGGGAGTGTTTGATGTGGACGGTGTAGAGGGAGGTTTACTCTGTATCTAACCCCGTGCTGTACCCGTCCTGGGAGTGTTTGATGGGGACAGTGTAGAGGGAGCTTTACTCTGTATCTAACACAGTGCTGTACCTGTCCTGGGAGTGTTTGATGGGGACAGTGTAGAGGGAGCTTTACTCTGTATCTAACCCCGTGCTGTACCTGTCCTGGGAGTGTTTGATGGGGACGGTGTAGAGGGAGCTTTACTCTGTATCTAACCCTGTGCTGTACCTGTCCTGGGAGAGTTTGATGGGGACGGTGTAGAGGGAGCTTTACTCTGTATCTAACCCCGTGCTGCACCTGTCCTGGGAGTGTTTGATGGGGACAGTGTAGAGGGAGCTTTACTCTGTATCTAACCCTGTGCTGTACCTGTCCTGGGAGTGTTTGATGGGGACGGTGTAGAGGGAGCTTTACTCGGTATCTAACCCTGTGCTGTACCTGTCCTGGGAGTGTTTGATGGAGACGGTATAGAGGGAGCTTTACTCTGTATCTAACCCCGTGCTGTACCTGTCCTGGGAGTGTTTGATGGGGACGGTGTAGAGGGAGCTTTACTCGGTATCTAACCCCGTGCTGTACCTGTCCTGGGAGTGTTTGATGGGGACAGTGTAGAGGGAGCTTTACTCTGTATCTAACCCCGTGCTGTACCTGTCCTGGGAGTGTTTGATGGGGACAGTGTAGAGGGAGCTTTACTCGGTATCTAACCCCGTGCTGTACCTGTCCTGGGAGTGTTTGATGGGGACGGTGTAGAGGGAGCTTTACTCTGTATCTAACCCCGTGCTGTACCTGTCCTGGGAGTGTTTGATGGGGACGGTGTAGAGGGAGCTTTACTCTGTATCTAACCCCGTGCTGTACCTGTCCTGGGAGTGTTTGATGGAGACAGTGTAGAGGGAGCTTTACTCTGTATCTAACCCCGTGCTGTACCTGTCCTGGGAGTGTTTGATGGGGACGGTGTAGAGGGAGATTTACTCTGTATCTAACCCCGTGCTGTACCTGTCCTGGGAGTGTTTGATGGGGACATCGTGCCTCTGTTCTGGCCCCTGTTGATGTCTCTCTCTTTCTCTCTCTCTCACCACCCCCTCAGGTGTGACACC
>JANJGN010002169.1:42500-80000 GCA_026770705.1 Isurus oxyrinchus
TTCTGGCCTCTCGAGCATCCCCCGATTCCCATCGCTCCACCATTGGCGGCCGTGCCTTCAGCTGCCTGGGGGGGGGCCCTGAGCTCTGGAATTCCCCCCCTAAACCTCTCCCCATTTCTCTCTCTCTCTCTCCCTTTCTCTCTCTCCCCCTTTAAGACTCTCCTTAAAAACCGACCTCTCTTGACCGAGCTTTTGTTCACCCGTCCCTAATATCTCCGTGTGGGACTCGGGGGTCAGATTCGGTCTGATTGACACGCTGCCGACATTTGCTGGATTAAGGGCCCTGCATGAATATGAATAAGGTCAAAGAAAGGGGACGGGCATCTTCAGAAGGACACAGATGCAGTATCCTGACTGTGAAAAGCATTACAGAGGCCTATCGTGGTGAGTCAGTGAGACAATGCCTCCCCGGGACACGCGCAGGCTTAGGCCCAAGAGTTTACACTTAAATCTTGCTGTAAAGAGACAGGTTGTTTCTGAACCTTGACATCCCTGCACTCCTCAGGACAAACCCAAGAATGCTAAATTTCAGATAATCACTCCAATCTATACCGCGGGAGAAATGGATGCTGATTTTTAAAAAAATTTTCTTATTATTCACTCACGGGACTCAAGTCCAGCATTTATTGCCCATTATCATTAAGGAGGTGTGCGCTGAGCCGCTAAACCCCAGAGGGATTGTCAGGCCGACTCTGGTTGGTCAAGGCGTTGCTATGCAACATGCAGGGGAAGAGCACAGTCGGCTCTGGTTGGTCAAGGCGTTGCCGTGCAGTATGCAGGGGAAGAGTAGAGGCCGCACTCAATCAGCCCACGCTCGCAAAACCCATAACAAAACGCCTACTGTTAGATGTGATTCTGCAACTGGTGAGCAATTGCTGATTAACCCTGAGTGTGCTGCCAGCTACACTGTTAACCAGCTTAAGATAGCTAGTCTCGCTCATGGTGTGCCTCATTTACACTTGCCAGAAGCGACATTTTTTTAAAAATTCATTCACGGGATGTGGGCATCGCTGGCTGGGCCCAGCATGTGTTTCCCATCCCTAATTGCCCCCCTTGAGAAGGTGGTGGTGAGCTGCCTTCTTGAGCCGCTGCAGTCCCGTGTGGTGTAGGTACACCCACTGTGCTGTTAGGGAGGGAGTTCCAGGATTTAGTCCCGTGTGGTGTAGGTACACCCACCGCGCTGTTAGGGAGGGAGTTCCAGGATTTTGTCCCTGTGGTGTAGGTACACCCACTGTGCTGTTAGGGAGGGAGTTCCAGGATTTTGTCCCGTGTGGTGTAGGTACACCCACCGTGCTGTTAGGGAGGGAGTTCCAGGATTTTGTCCCGTGTGGTATAGGTACACCCACCGTGCTGTTAGGGAGGGACTTCCAGGATTTTGTCCCCTGTGGTGTAGGTACACCCACCGTGCTGTTAGGGAGGGAGTTCCAGGATTTTGTCCCCTGTGGTGTAGGTACACCCACCGTGCTGTTAGGGAGGGAGTTCCAGGATTTTGTCCCGTGTGGTGTAGGTACACCCACCGTGCTGTTAGGGAGGGAGTTCCAGGATTTTGTCCCGTGTGGTGTAGGTACACCCACCGTGCTGTTAGGGAGGGAGTTCCAGGATTTTGTCCCGTGTGGTGTAGGTACACCCACCGTGCTGTTAGGGAGGGAGTTCCAGGATTTTGACCCAGCCACAGTGAAGGAACGGCCGATATATTTCCAAGTCGGGATGGTGAGGGGCTCGGAGGGGAACTTGCAGGTGGTGGTGTTCCCCATGTGTCTGCTGCCCTTGTCCTTCTAGGTGGTAGAGGTGGTGGGTTTGGGCGGTGCTGTCGAAGGAGCCTTGGCGAGTTGCTGCAGTGCATCTTGTAGATGGTACACACACTGCTGCCCCTGTGCGTCGGTGGTGGAGGGAGTGAATGTTTGTGGATGGGGTGCCCATCGAGCGGGGCTGCTTTGTCCTGGATGGTGTCGAGCTTCTTGAGTGTTGTGGGAGCTGCACTCATCCAGGCAAGTGGGGAGTATCCCATCACACTCCTGACTTGTGCCTTGTAGATGGTGGACAGGCTTTGGGGAGTCAGGAGGTGAGTTACTCACCGCAGGATTCCCAGCATCTGACCTGCTCTTGTAGCCACAGTATTTATATGGCTGGGTCCAGTTCAGTTTCTGGCCCTGATTCATTCTCAGAGACACATCCTCTGCAAACAAATGGAATATGTTCAATCCTTACACCCTTCTTGAATTACCCAGGAGGCTGTACATCCCCATGGTAAGGCCTCGGCCAATCAGGGTTGACCTGCCAACCAATCAGCGCCATTGGCCCCTTTACTGCAAATGGTGGTGAGCCTTTGAAATTTGGCATTTCTTGCATTTGTCCTGTCAGGCGCAAGATGAAACCCCTCGGCAACATGCCCCTCCTTTAAGCCATTTTCAAGTTCTGTGCTGCCAAGCGAAGCCCCTGGGCACCCTCGCTCTTAACCGCACCTTGTCTCCCCTACCCACTCCGACCCGTCAGCGGCTAAGCAATTCTCCTCCTGTCTCTTGCAGATTGAGCAGGAGCGTCTGGACAAAGTGTGGCCCAGGCTGCGTGTGCTGGCCCGCTCCTCTCCGACAGACAAGCACACGCTGGTGAAAGGTAGGTAACACCTCTTTCGCAAATGCCAGTCCGCTTGGCGACAGGAGGTGGGGACAAAGACAAGTCGCCCACCCCTACCTCAGTGGTAAACACCCAGGCTCTCACCAAGAATGAAATTCAGGCTAGATTAATTGTTGCAAAAGGCATTGTTAATGGCACGTTACTTATATTGTTCAGAAGCCTAGGTGAAGGGCATTGTTTCATCAAGTGCCTAGAGTATTTGTAAAGAGAGACTGCCGGGAGAATTGTCTAACTGAGTAGCTAGAGCATTTATAAAGAGAGACTGCCGGGAGAATTGTCCAACTAAGTACCTAGAGCATTTATAAAGAGAGACTGCCGGGAGAATTGTCCAACTAAGTACCTAGAGCATTTATAAAGAGAGATTGCTTTTGGTTGTTGTTTAATTAAGCACCAAGAGCAGTTATAAAGAGATACTGCTGGGGCAGATTGTTTAATTAGATACCTAGAGCACATTGGAGAGAGGCTGCTGTGGGCCATATTCAAATAAGTGCCTGGAGCATTTATGAGCAGAAGGCAGCTTGTGGTAAATTAAGCACTTCAAGCACCTATGAAGAGATACTTCTGAGAGTCATTGTTTAATTCTGTACCTGGAGCACTTATAAAGAGACACTGCTAGGTGTGGTTGTTTAATTAAGTGCCTAGAATGGTTATAAATAGACATTTTGATTTGACTTTGTAAGTTTCCTTTCATGCTTATGTTTTAGTTTTACTGCCCTACCATGGAGCTGTCACCCCCTCTCCCCCTCTGATTTATTGATTTTTTTTGTTTAGAGTACAAAAGGAGACTGCTGGAGTGGGGGGGGGTGCATTATTTAAATGATTGTGCATATAAACAGAGATTGCCATGGGTCATTTGTTTAATTAAGTACCTAGAGCACTTATAAAGAGAAGCTTTTGGGGGTTATTGTTTAATTAAGTACCTAGAGCACTTATAAAGAGAAGCTGCTAGGAGTTATTGTTTAATTAAGTACCTAGAGCACTTATAAAGAGAAACTGCTGGGGGTTATTGTTTAATTAAGTACCTAGAGCACTTATAAGGAAAAGCTGCTGGGGGTATTGTTTAATTAAGTACCTAGAGCACTTATAAGGAGAAACTGCTGGGGGTATTGTTTAATTAAGTACCTAGAGCACTTATAAAGAGAAGCTGCTGGGGGTTATTGTTTAATTAAGTACCTAGAGCACTTATAAGGAAAAGCTGCTGGGGGTATTGTTTAATTAAGTACCTAGAGCACTTATAAAGAGAAACTGCTGGGGGTGATTGTTTAATTAAGTACCTAGAGCACTTATAAAGAGAAATTGCTGGGGGTGATTGTTTAATTAAGTACCTAGAGCACTTATAAGGAAAAGCTGCTGGGGGTTATTGTTTAATTAAGTACCTAGAGCACTTATAAGGAAAAGCTGCTGGGGGTTATTGTTTAATTAAGTACCTAGAGCACTTATAAGGAAAAGCTGCTGGGGGTTATTGTTTAATTAAGTACCTAGAGCACTTATAAGGAAAAGCTGCTGGGGGTTATTGTTTAATTAAGTACCTAGAGCGCTTATAAAGAGAAGCTGCTGGGGGTTATTGTTTAATTAAGTACCTAGAGCACTTATAAGGAAAAGCTGCTGGGGGTTATTGTTTAATTAAGTACCTAGAGCGCTTATAAAGAGAAGCTGCTGGGGGTTATTGTTTAATTAAGTACCTAGAGCACTTATAAGGAAAAGCTGCTGGGGGTTATTGTTTAATTAATTACCTAGAGCGCTTATAAAGAAAAGCTGCTGGGAGTTATTGTTTAATTAAGTCCGTAGAGCACTTATAAAGAGAAACTGCTGGGGGTGATTGTTTAATTAAGTACCTAGAGCATTTATAAAGAGAAGCTTTCCAGAAAGAGTTACATCTTCAATCCAGAAAGAGTTATAAAGAGAATTTGCTGGGGGTTATTGTTTAATTAAGTACCTAGGACATTTATAAAGAGAATTTGCTGGGGGTTATTGTTTAATTAAGTACCTAGAGCACTTATAAGGAGAGACTGCATGGGGGGAGCATTGTTTAATTAAATACTTAGAGAACATATAAAGAGAGACTGCTGGGATGCTGGATGGTTGATAGGTAGGAGACAGACATATGTAATGATGCGTCCTCTAAATAAACCTATTATCAAGGAAATAGTGTCTATTCCAAACTTCACCAGTTGGCTTGGGATGGAATCAACTGGCGTGACCAGTGGAATCAACTGGCGTGACCAGTGGAATCAACTGGCGTGACCAGTGGAATCAACTGGCGTGACCAGTGACTTCCTGTGGCATCTGGAAATACGAAAGCCTCAGTACAAAGCAGAAAAACATGTCGATTGTGGGTTGTTGCACTCCATCATGTGAGAGTTGGATTTATAAGGGAAGGGGATGAGATGAGGTTTGGAAAGTGGGTACAGAGGGAGACGAAGGATCAGATGGGCTGGACAACCAATGAAGAAGGAAAACGATGCCAACGACCCCATGAAGGCAACGGGCGTCAGCTAGCAACAGCTGACTGGGGCAGAGGTGGTATCACAGAATCACAGAGTGCAGAAGAGGCCCTTCGGCCCATCGAGTCTGCACCCACACCGTGAGAAACACCTGACCTACCTACCCTAACCCCATTGACCAGCACTTGGCCCATAGCCTTGAATGTTATGACGATGCCAAGTGCTCATCCAGGTACTTTTTAAAGGATGTGAGGCTAATCCGCCTCCCCCACCCTCCCAGGCAGCGCATTCCAGACCCTCACCACCCTCTGGGTAAAAAAGCTTTCCCTCACATCCCCCCTAAACCTCCTGCCCCTCACCTTGAACTTATGCCCTCTCGTGACTGACCCTTCGACTGAGGGGCAACAGCTGCTCCCTATCCACCCTGTCCATGTACCGCAAGTAGGCATCGTTACAGAGGTGGGGTAGGGTGGTGGGGGGGAGGGAGAGGGCATCGCAGCCCCGGGGTATTTGGGGCTGAGGCGAAGAGAAATCCCTTCACTCCGAGGGTTGGGAACCTTTGGAATTCTCGAGCCCAGACAAAGCTCAGCCCTCGAGTACACTCGAGACGGAGGGCGAGAGACTTTCACACAGCGAGAGAGTCGAGGGATGGGGGCAGGGTAAGTGGGATTCGAGGGAGAAGATTAACTCCTTCTAAGAGTGGGTGAAACTCCCGGTCCGCTGTGAAATGGAGCCTCCACCAACACTACCCATAGCTCCAGGCCACAGCAAACAGGTAAGCCCACGGCAAGTCGGACTCCCTGACACCACGGTATACAAGATGCACTGCAGCAACTCGCCAAGGCTCCTTCGACAGCGCCGCCCAAACCCACCACCTCTACCACCTAGAAGGACAAGGGCAGCAGACACATGGGGAACCCCACCACCTGCAAGTTCCCCTCCGAGCCCCTCACCATCCCGACTTGGAAATATATCGGCCGTTCCTTCACTGTCGCTGGGTCAAAATCGTGGAAATCCCTCCCTAACAGCGCGGTGGGTGTACCTACACCACACGGGACAAAATCCTGGAACTCCCTCCCTAACAGCACGGTGGGTGTACCTACACCACACGGGACAAAATCCTGGAACTCCCTCCCTAACAGCATGGTGGGTGTACCTACACCACACAGGACAAAATCCTGGAACTCCCTCCCTAACAGCACGGTGGGTGTACCTACACCACACGGGACAAAATCCTGGAACTCCCTCCCTAACAGCGCGGTGGGTGTACCTACACCACACGGGGACAAAATGCTGGAACTCCCTCCCTAACAGCACGGTGGGTGTACCTACACCACACGGGACAAAATCCTGGAACTCCCTCCCTAACAGCACGGTGGGTGTACCTACACCACATGGACTGCACATATCACACCAGGGAACCCATCCCTATACAAACTGCACCCTTTGACTTTGTCAGAGTTATATGATATATCTTTGCCCCATTTCTGCATTTACCCCCCTCAGTGACAGAAGGGGAGAGATTGAAGTGGACTTGCCCCCCTCCCATAAAAATCCCTGGACGCCGGGAGAGGCAGGAAAAAAACCCGGACCCCTTAAAGGAATTAAAGTCCTCTGAATAAGTTTGTCCCTAGCCTCTCGGCAATCAGCGGGCACTATAGAATTGTGGGAAACAGGAGCAGGAGGAGGCCATTCAGCCCACCCAGCCTGCCGCCCCCACTCAGTTGGATTGTGGATGATTCCTCCTCCACCTCGACTCCACTTTCCCCTATCCCTCGACTCTCTCACTGTGCCCTCTCTCACCCTCTGTCTCGATGATTGAGCTCCTCCTGGGGCCTGGAATTCCAAAGACTCACAAACCCTCGGAAGTGAAGACATTTCTCCTTGGCTCAGTCCAAAATGGCCGACCCCTTATCCTGAGATTGTGACCCCCCCCACCCCCCAGTTGTTGCCAGGAAAAGGCTGGTAGGTCTTTGTTTCCAATGCCTGTCCCCTGCCTATCCCTCACTGACTGCACTAGGCAATCGTTTCAATTCAGTTAGGTTCCACTCTCGATCTAACCCACTCCTTTGCGAGGTACCATGGCATTTGACTCTTTCTGAATGGGGAGGAACTTTATAGAAGCTTTCCATCTCGCTTGCATCAGGACAAATGCAAGAACGCCAAATTTCAAAGGGCCGCAGTTATTTAAGACAGCAGGAGAAAAGGGCAATCAGGGATTGGCTGATTGAATCAAACAGCACACTCCTTCGCTTGTTCATAGCAGGCAGAGTATAGACTGTACAAGTGGTCTCTTTTTATAAGTGTTCTAGATACTTGATTAAACAATGCCAGCCAGCAGTCTCTCTTTATATGTGCTCAAGCTAGCTGAGTAACAATGCCTCGCTGCAGTCTCTCTTTATGACTGCTGTAGATATTTGGTTAAACAATGCCGCAGCAGTCACTCTTTATCCATTCTCCAGAGACTTAATTAAATAATGCCCCAGCTGTCTTTCTTTATAAGTGCTCTATGTACTTAATTCAACAATGCTACCGAGGCAGTTTCTTTTTATCCATGCTCCAGGCGCTTAGTTAAACAATGCTGCCCTGCCCAAGAGTCTGTCCTTATAAGTGCTCCAGATACTTGATTAATCAATGCCAGCCAAGCAGCCCCTCTGCATATGTGGTTCAGATACTTAATTAAACAATGCCTCACAGCGGTCTCACTTTATAAGCACTCCAGATACTTGATTAAACAATGCCCCAGGAGTCTCTCTGGATATGTTTTCTAGGTACTTAATTAAGCAACGCCCCCCACAATAGCTTTGCTTTATAAATACCCTAGCTATTTCTTGATAAAGGCATCAGGCACTTAACAATGCCGCCACAAGCAGTCTATCCTTACAAGTGGTCTAGGTACCTTTTTAAACAAGGCCCTAGAACAGTCTCTCTTTATGAGTGCCCTAGATACTTGATTAAACAATGCCCCCGAGCAGTTTCTCTTTATAGGTGCTCTAGATACTTGATTAAACAATGGCCCCTAGCTGTCTCTCTTTATTGATGCTCTAGATACTTGATTAAACAATGGCCCCTAGCAATCTCTCTTTATTGCTGCTCTAGATACTTGATTAAACAATGCCCCCTAGCAGCCTTTCTCAATAAAGGCATCAGGCACTTAACAATGCCTCCACAAGCGGTCTTTCCTTACAAGTGCTCGAGGTACTTTTTTAAACAAGGCCCTAGAGCAGTCTCTCTTTATGAGTGCTCTAGTTAGTTGACTAACCCATGCCCCAGCAGTATTTTTTTATAAAGGTTTAACTGAACAAAGCCCCCCACCCTGTGAACCTCTCTTGTACCGCCTGCCGTCGGGGTGTGTTGGAAGGATTTGCAAGCCGACTCCCCGACTGGTTTGGCTGTGTGATGAATTTGGCCCCACCGTACCTGGGTTGAGATTCAATCCCTTGTGGCTCGACGGCACGGACTGTCAGACGGTGGTGGCGGCCCGCATTCAAATAGCAGGGCCGCGGGTCACGGCTAGGGCAGGGTGTTGGGGGCGTGGTGGGGGGGGGTGGGGAGAGGGAATGCGACCCGATCGGGTTCTTGACGGTGAGTGTGTCCCCCCTCTCTGCCCAGGGATCATCGACAGCACCATCGGGGAGCAGCGGCAAGTGGTGGCGGTGACCGGCGATGGAACGAACGACGGTCCAGCCCTGAAGAAAGCCGACGTGGGCTTTGCAATGGTAACGCGCTGGGGAGGCCCAGCTCACTGGGGGTGGGTGGTGGGGGGTGGGGGAGAGCTTGCCTGTGGTGGGGGGCTGTAGCACGATCACGGCTGAGGCGCTGAGGTGGTGGGGGGGGGGTGGTGGGGGAGGGTTGGGAGGGCGGGGACGCGGGAGCCACCATTGGGCACAGCAAGATCCCGCAAACGTTCTTTCCCGGCGGCGCTGGGTTGAAGGATGAGCGTTGGGGCCCCAGGACGCCAGAGAGAACACCCCCGCTCATCCCTCTCACACCCAACTACCCCCCCACCCCAACCGCCCCCCCACCACCCCTCACAAGTTCCCCCACACACAACACCACCCACCCCCGCAGCCCCAGCGGGATCTCGGATGTCCACCTGCCAGGGGGACCCCGGGGTTAACACCACCCCTGCCGCCTCCCCTGACCCCGGAAAGAGGGCTCCTCGGGCTGCTAGGCGTTGAGGATGAGCCCTCGGGCGGAGAGGCGAGGTCAGAAGGATTGGGAGCAGGAGCAGGCCATTCGGCCCCCTTGAGACTGCTCCCCCATTTCAATACGACCGTGGCTGATCTGATTGCGGCCTCCACCACCCCGCTTTCCTGCCTGACACCCACCCCCTTGACGCCATTACCGCCTGTACCAACGCAGTTAGAATTGACCAAACCGATGTTTTGTCACGGGAACGAGAAAAAAGACAGTCCTGCTTTCCACTCCGGCTTGGCGGTAAAGATTGTTGTGAGAGTCTTGACTGCGAGAACTGAAGGCGAGGCGCAAATCATGACAAGATTTGAAATGGGTGCAGGAGGAGGCCATTCGGCCCCCTCAACCCTGCTCCCCCACTCGTTAAGATCGTGGCTGATCTGAACGTGGCGTCAACTCAACTTCCCTGTCCCTCACCTCCATAACCCTCGACTCCCCTCGTCAATCAGAAATCTGTCTCACTCGGCCTTGAATATATTCAGTGACCCGGCCCCCACTGCTCTCAGGGGGGAGGGGGGGGGGAGAGAATTCCACAGACTGACCACCCTCTGAGACAAGAAATTCCTCCTCATCTCCGTCTTCAATACGAGACCCCTCATTCTGAAACTGTGCCCCCTCCCCTCATTCTAGATTCCCCCCCTTGAGGTGGGGAAACATCCCCTCAGCATCCACCCTGTCAAACCCCCTCCCCTCAGAATCTGACATGTTTCAATAAGATCGCCTCTCATTCTTCTAAACTCCAATGGGTAGAGGCCCCAACCTGCTCAACCTTTCCCCATCAGACAAACCCCCTTCGTCCCAGGAATCAGCCGAGTGAACCGTCTCTGAACGGCTTCCAATGCGAGTCTGTCCCTCCTTAAGTAAGGGGAACAAAACTATGCGCAGAGCCCTAGGTGTCACAACAAGGTGTTTACAAGTGAAGGACAAGACGATAGCTAAAGGGTTGTCTCACCATCAGACACCTGGTCCACCCTATCCACCTTGTGGAAAGCAGAGGCCCCTGGTGACAGTCTCCGCTTGGGTGAAGTGGTCATTCCCTAACCTCGTGGTCATGGGATTGAGTTCAAGTCACCGCTCCAGAGATTTGGGACCCTAACACAGGATCACCCCATCGACACACCCCACCCCATGTTCCAGGAGGGTGCACTATGGGAGAGCCACACAATCGGAGGGTCTCTGGGAGTATTTGATGGGGGCGGTGTAGAGGGAGATTTACTCTGTATCTAACACCATGCTGTACCTGTCCTGGGAGTGTTTGATGGGGACAGTGTAGAGGGAGCTTTACTCTGTATCTAACCCCGTACTGTACCTGTCCTGGTAGTGTTTGATGGGGAAGGTGTAGAGGGAGGTTTACTCTGTATCTAACCCCATGCTGTACCTGTCCTGGGAGTGTTTGATGGGGACGGTGTAGAGGGAGGTTTACTCTGTATCTAACCCCGTGCTGTACCTGTCTTGGGACTGTTTGATGGGGACAGTGTAGAGGGAGCTTTACTCTGTATCTAACCCCGTGCTGTACCTGCCCTGGGAGTGTTTGATGGGGACGGTGTAGAGGGAGCTTTACTCTGTATCTAACCCTGTGCTGTACCTGTCCTGGGAGTGTTTGATGGGGACAATGTAGAGGGAGCTTTACTCTGTATCTAACCCCGTGCTGTGCCTGTCCTGGGAGTGTTTGATGGGGAAGGTGTAGAGGGTGCTTTACTCTGTATGTAACCCCGTGCTGTACCTGTCCTGGGAGTGTTTGATGGGGACAGTGTAGAAGGAGCTTTACTCTGTATCTAACCCCGTGCTTTACCTGTCCTGGGAGTGTTTGATGGGGACAGTGTAGAGGGAGCTTTACTCTGTATCTAACCCCGTGATGTACCTGTCCTGGGAGTGTTTGATGGGGACGGTGTAGAGGGAGATTTACTTTGTATCTAACCCTGTGCTGTACCTGCCCTGGGAGTGTTTGATGGGGACGGTGTAGAGGGAGATTTACTTTGTATCTAACCCTGTGCTGTACCTGCCCTGGGAGTGTTTGATGGGGACGGTGTAGAGGAGGTACACTGTGTACGGGGCCTGGGTAGTGATGGTGCCGTGTTCGACAGGGGATTGCTGGGACTGATGTGGCCAAGGAGGCTTCGGACATCATCGTGACAGATGACAACTTCTCCAGCATCGTGAAGGCCGTCATGTGGGGTCGGAATGTCTACGACAGTATCTCCAAGTTCCTGCAGTTCCAGCTAACGGTCAACGTGGTAGCTGTCATCGTGGCTTTCACTGGCGCCTGCATCACCCAGGTGAGCGACCAGGAGGAGGCGCTGCACACGCGCGGACAACCAGACGGGTCGGAGATTTACAACGCCTGATTGCGATCAGGCTCAGTTTGTAGGGAGTAAATGTGAGGCAAATCTTCCTTAACCTCGGTCCGCAAATACCCGGAAAAGATAAACAACACCTCAGCCTGAAAATGTTGGCAGTCATCTCCCTCGAAAAGAAAAGGCTCAAGGGTGTCATAGTGTCGTTGTCGCAGTCACCCCTCACTCAGGGAGATATCTGTACACAGATTGGTGTCTCTCAGACCCCTCTCTCTCTCAGGGAGATATCTGTACACTGATTGGTGTCTCTCAGTCCCTCTCTCTCTCAGGGAGATATCTGTACACTGAACGGTGTCTCTCAGTCCCCTCTCTCTCTCAGTGAGATATCTGTACACTGATTGGTGTCTCTCAGTCCCTCTCTCTCTCAGGGAGATATCTGCACACTGACTGGTGTCTCTCAGTCCCTCTCTCTCTCAGGGAGATATCTGTACACTGACTGGTGTCTCTCAGTCCCCTCTCTCTCAGGGAGATATCTGTACACTGACTGATGTCTCTCAGTCCCCTCTCTCTCAGGGAGATATCTGAACATTGACTGGTGTCTCTCAGTCTCTCTCTCTCTCAGGGAGATATCTGTACACTGACTGGTGTCTCTCAGTCCCCTCTCTCTCAGGGAGATATCTGTACACTGACTGGTGTCTCTCAGTCCCCTCTCTCTCTCAGGGAGATATCTGTACACTGACTGGTGTCTCTCAGTCCCTCTCTCTCTCTCAGGGAGATATCTGTACACTGACTGGTTTCTCTCAGTCCCTCTCTCTCTCTCAGGGAGATATCTGTACACTGGTGTCTATCAGTCCCCTCTCTCTCTCAGGGAGATATCTGTACACTGACTGGTGTCTCTCAGTCCCTCTCTCTCTCAGGGAGATATCTGTACACTGACTGGTGTCTCTCAGTCCCTCTCTCTCAGGGAGATATCTGTACACTGACTGGTGTCTCTCAGTCCCTCTCTCTCAGGGAGATATCTGTACACTGACTGGTGTCTCTCAGTCCCCTCTCTCTCAGGGAGATATCTGTACACTGTCTGGTGTCTCTCAGTCATCTCTCTCTCTCTCAGGGAGATATCTGTACACTGACTGGTGTCTCTCAGTCCCTCTCTCTCTCTCAGGGAGATATCTGTATACTGATTGGTGTCTCTCAGTCCCTCTCTCTCTCAGGGAGATATCTGTACACTGACTGGTGTCTCTCAGTCCCTCTCTCTCTCTCAGGGAGATATCTGTACACTGGTGTCTATCAGTCCCCTCTCTCTCTCAGGGAGATATCTGTACACTTACTGGTGTCTCTCAGTCCCTCTCTCTCTCAGGGAGATATCTGTACACTGACTGGTGTCTCTCAGTCCCTCTCTCTCAGGGAGATATCTGTACACTGACTGGTGTCTCTCAGTCCCTCTCTCTCAGGGAGATATCTGTACACTGACTGGTGTCTCTCAGTCCCCTCTCTCTCAGGGAGATATCTGTACACTGACTGGTGTCTCTCAGTCATCTCTCTCTCTCTCAGGGAGATATCTGTACACTGACTGGTGTCTCTCAGTCCCTCTCTCTCTCTCAGGGAGATATCTATACTGATTGGTGTCTCCCAGTCCCTCTCTCTCTCAGGGAGATATCTGTACACTGACTGGTGTCTCTCAGTCCCTCTCTCTCTCTCAGGGAGAGATCTGTACACTGACTGCTGTCTCTCAGTCCCCTCTCTCTCTCAGGGAGATATCTGTACACTGACTGTTGTCTCTCAGTCCCTCTCTCTCAGGGAGATATCTGTACACTTACTGGTGTCTCTCAGTCCCTCTCTCTCTCAGGGAGATATCTGTACACTGACTGGTGTCTCTCAGTCCCTCTCTCTCAGGGAGATATCTGTACACTGACTGGTGTCTCTCAGTCCCTCTCTCTCAGGGAGATATCTGTACACTGACTGGTGTCTCTCAGTCCCCTCTCTCTCAGGGAGATATCTGTACACTGACTGGTGTCTCTCAGTCATCTCTCTCTCTCAGGGAGATATCTGTACACTGACTGGTGTCTCTCAGTCCCTCTCTCTCTCTCAGGGAGATATCTGTATACTGATTGGTGTCTCTCAGTCCCTCTCTCTCTCAGGGAGATATCTGTACACTGACTGGTGTCTCTCAGTCCCTCTCTCTCTCTCAGGGAGAGATCTGTACACTGACTGCTGTCTCTCAGTCCCCTCTCTCTCTCAGGGAGATATCTGTACACTGACTGTTGTCTCTCAGTCCCTCTCTCTCAGGGAGATATCTGTACACTGACTGGTTTATCTCAGTCCCTCTCTCTCCGGGAGATATCTGTACACTGACTGGTGTCTCTCAGTCCCCTCTCTCTCAGGGAGATATCTGTACACTGACTGGTGTCCCTCAGTCCCCTCTCTCTCAGGGAGATATCTGTACACTGACTGGTGTCTCTCAGTCCCCTCAGTCTCTCAGGGACATATCTGTACACTGACTAGTGTCTCTCAGTCCCCTCTCTCTCAGGGAGATATCTGTACACTGACTGGTGTCTCTCAGTCCCCTCTCTCTCAGGGAGATATCTGTACACTGACTGGTGTATCTCAGTCCCCTCTCTCTCAGGGAGATATCTGTACACTGACTGGTGTCTCTCAGTCCCCTCTCTCTCAGGAAGATATCTGTACACTGACTGGTGTCTGTCAGTCACATTTCTCTCTCAGGGAGATATCTGTACACTGACTGGCGTCTCTCAGTCCCTCTCTCTCAGGGAGATATCTGTACACTGACTGGTGTCTCTCAGTCCCCTCACTCACAGGAAGAAATCTGTGCACTGACTGGTGTCTCTCAGTCACTTCTCTCTCTCAGGGAGATATCTGTACACTGCCTGATGTCTCTCAGTCCCCTCTCTCTCAGGAAGATATCCGTACAATGTCTGGTGTCTCTCAGTCCCCTCACACTCTCAGTGGAGATATATGTTCACTGACTGGTGTCTCTCTGTCCCTCTCTCTCTCAGGGAGATATCTGTACACTGACTGGTGTCTCTCATTTCCCTCTCTCTCAGGGAGGTATCTGTACACTGACTGGTGTATCTAAGTCACCTCTCTCTCTCAGGGACATATCTGTACACTGACTGGTGACTCTCAGTCCCCTCTCTCTCAGGGAGATATCTGTACACTGACTGGTGTCTCTCAGTCCCCCTCTCTCTCGGGGAGATATCTGTACACTGACTGGTGTATCTAAGTCACCTCTCTCTCTCAGGGACATATCTGTACACTGACTGGTGTCTCTCAGTCCCCCTCTCTCTCAGGGAAATATACGTACACTGACTGGTGTCTCTCAGTCCCCTCTCTCTCTCAGGGAGATACCTGTGCACTCACTGGTGTCTCTCAGTCCCCTCTCTCTCAGGAAGATATCCGTACAATGTCTGGTGTCTCTCAGTCCCCTCACACTCTCAGTGGAGATATATGTTCACTGACTGGTGTCTCTCTGTCCCTCTCTCTCTCAGGGAGATATCTGTACACTGACTGGTGTCTCTCATTTCCCTCTCTCTCAGGGAGATATCTGTACACTGACTGGTGTCTCTCAGTCCCTTCTCTCTCTCAGGGAGATATCTGTACACTGACTGGTGTCTCTCAGTCCCTCTCTCTCTCAGGGAGATATCTGTACACTGACTGGTGTCTCTCAGTCCCTCTCTCTCTCAGGGAGATATCTGTACACTGACTGGTGTCTCTCAGTCCCCTCTCTCTCAGGGAGATATCTGTACACTGACTGGTGTCTGTCAGTCACTTCTCTCTCTCGGAGATATCTGTACACTGATTGGTGTCTCTCAGTCCCCTCTCTCTCTCAGGGAGATATCTGTACACTGACCGGTGTCTTTCAGTCTCCCCTCTCTCTCAGGGAGATAGCTGTGCACTGACTGGTGTCTCTCAGTCCCCTCACACTCTCAGGGGAAATATCTGTTCACTGACTTGTTTCTCTCAGTCTCTGTCACTCAGGGAGATATGTGTACACTGACTGGTGTCTCTCAGTCCCCTCTCTCTCTCAGGGAGATATCTGTACACTGACTGGTGTCTATCAGTCCCCTCTCTCTCTCAGGGAGGTATATGTACACTGACTGGTGTCTCTCAGTCCCCTCTCTCTCTCGGGGAGATATCTGTACATTGACTGGTATCTCTCAGTCTCCTCTCTCTCTCAGGGAGATATCTGTACTCTGACTGGTATCTCTCAGTCTCCTCTCTCTCTCAGGGGAGATATCTGTATACTGACTGGTGTCTCTCAGTCCCTCTCTCTCTCTCAGAGAGATATCTGTACATTGACTGCTGTCTCTCAGTCCCCTCTCTCTCTCACGGATATATCTGTACACTGACTGGTGTCTCTCAGTCCCTCTCTCTCAGGGAGATATCTGTACACTGACTGGTGTCTCTCAGTCTCCTCTCTCTCAGGGAGATATCTGTACACTGACTGGTGACTCTCAGTCCCTCTCTCTCAGGGAGATATCCGTACACTGACTGGTGTCTCTCAGTCTCCTCTCTCTCAGGGAGATATCTGTACACTGACTGGTGACTCTCAGTCCCCTCTCTCTCAGGGAGATATCTGTACACTGACTGGTGTCTCTCAGTCCCCTCTCTCTCTCAGGGAGATATCTGTACCCTGACTGGTGTCTCTCACTCCCCTCTCTCAGGGAGATATCTGTACACTGACTGGTGTCTCTCAGTCCCTCTCTCTCTCAGGGAGATATCTGTACACTGACTGGTGTCTCTCAGTCCCTCTCACTCTCAGGGAGATATCGGGACACTGACTGGTGTCTCTCAGTCCCCTCTCTCAGGGAGATATCTGTACACTGACTGGTGTCTCTCAGTCCCTCTCTCTCAGGGAGATATCTGTACACTGACTGGTGTCTCTCAGTCCCCTCTCTCTCAGGGAGATATCTGTACACTGACTGGTGTCTCTCAGTCCCTCTCACTCTCAGGGAGATATCGGGACACTGACTGGTGTCTCTCAGTCCCCTCTCTCAGGGAGATATCTGTACACTGACTGGTGTCTCTCAGTCCCCTCTCTCTCAGGATGATATCTGTACACTGACTGGTGTCTCTCAGTCCCCTCTCTCTCAGGGAAATATATGTACACTGACTGGTGTCTCTCAGTCCCCTCTCTCTCTCAGGAAGATATCTGTACACTGTCTGGTGTCTCTCAGTCCCCTCACACCCTCAGGGGAGATATCTGTTCACTGATTGGTGTCTTTCTGTCCCTCTCTCTCTCAGGGAGATATCTGTACACTGACTGGTGTGTCTCAGTCCCCTCTCTCTCTCAGGGAGATATCTGTACACTGACTGGTGTCTCTCAGTCCCCTCTCTTTCAGGGAGATATCTGTACACTGACTGGTGTCTCTCAGTCACTTCTCTCTCTCAGGGAGATATCTGTACACTGACTGGTGTCTCTCAGTCCCCTCTCTCAGGGAGATATCTGTACACTGACTGGTGTCTCTCAGTCCCTCTCTCTCAGGGAGATATCTGTACACTGACTGGTGTCTCTCAGTCCCCCTCTCTCTCAGGGAGATATCTGTACACTGTCTGATGTCTCTCAGTCCCCTCTCACTCAGGGAGATATCTGTACACTGACTGGTGTCTCTCAGTCCCTCTCTCTCTCAGGGAGATATCTGTACTCTAACTGGTGTCTCTCAGTCCCCCTCTCTCTCAGGGAGATATCTGTACACTGACTGGTGTCTCTCAGTCCCTCTCTCTCAAGGAGATATCTGTACAGTGACTTGTGTCTCTCAGTCCCCTCTCTCTCTCAGGGAGATATCTGTACACTGACTGGTGTCTCTCAGTCCCTCTCTCTCAGGGAGATATCTGTACACTGACTGGTGTCTCTCAGTCCCTCTCTCTCAGGGAGATATCTGTACACTGACTGGTGTCTCTCAGTCCCCTCTCTCTCTCCGGGAGATATCTGTACAGTGACTTGTGTCTCTCAGTCCCCTCTCTCTCTCAGGGAGATATCTGCACACTGATTTTGCTGCAAGATAGCAGCATTCACTCAGGGACATTTGGCCACCATTAAATCCGCTGTTCATTGCATTGGAAAGAGAAACTATTCTCCCCAACGTTCCATGCTGCGGTCTTCTGGGCAAACCAAAGAATTAACAATTTTCATAGGACCATAACGATTTATAGCAGAGGAGATAAATGTGCTGCTGTGTTGGCAAGTCAACTCCTATTGGCTAAGGCGTTGCTATGGTAACGGCAACAGAGATCTTTTGGCTCCCCAAGTTCCCCTGTCATCCAAAACTGAAAGTCACAAGCCTTGAACATTATCCTTTTCCTTTACAGAGGATCCATCCCTTTGTTTGAACATGTGTCACCTCGAGCACGTATAAATGAGCCACATTGTAAGCTCAACCGATTGTCCCAAACGGGCTGTCCGTGCAGACATTGGCGCACTCAGGATTGCTCCATAAGTGCTGCCCACTGGCGGAATCACATCTAACGGCAGACGTTTTGCTGTAGGTTTGACAGCCGCTGTTAGTTGAGTGTGGTCTGCAGCCCGAGGGTGGGGTGGAGGGGTGGTGAACGATCCGATCAGCCAATCAGGGCCGCGCGCCTGTTTCTGTTGTTCGATGACAATGTGCTGACCTTTGAAATTTGGTATTCTAGTGTTTGTCCGGGCGAGAGCGAGGCCGCGAGGAACACCCGCGAGTC
Organism: Isurus oxyrinchus; assembly: GCA_026770705.1. NCBI lineage: Eukaryota > Metazoa > Chordata > Chondrichthyes > Lamniformes > Lamnidae > Isurus > Isurus oxyrinchus. The sequence continues at coordinate 60,766 of JANJGN010002169.1, forward strand.
TCCCCGTTCAGTGATATTCCGGATCTCGACTGGCGAGTGTAATAATCGACCCCCTGTTTCTCTCCCCGCTGCCCCCACCCTCCCTCCCCCTCCCACCCCAGGACTCCCCGCTGAAAGCCGTTCAGATGCTCTGGGTCAACCTGATCATGGACACCTTCGCCTCGCTGGCTTTGGCGACCGAGCCGCCCACCGAGGCCCTCCTCCGGCGCCGACCCTACGGGCGCCGCAAGCCGCTGATCTCCCACACCATGATGAAGAACATCCTGGGGCACAGTATCTACCAGCTCGTGATCATCTTCACCCTGCTCTTTGCCGGTACGTTTCAGCACTCCCTCCATTCACACTTCCTCTATCCACACTCCCTCCATCCGCTCCCCCTCTATCCGCTCTCCCTCTGTCCACACTCCCTCCGTCCACACTCCCTCCGTCCGCACTCCCTCCGTCCGCACTCCCTCCGTCCGCACTCCCTCCGTCCGCACTCCCTCCGTCCGCTCTCCCTCCGTCCGCACTCCCTCCGTCCGCACTCCCTCCGTCCGCACTCCCTCTGTCTGCACTCCCTCCGTCCGCACTCCCTCTGTCTGCACTCCCTCCGTCTGCACTCCCTCCGTCCGCACTCCGTCCGTCTGCACTCCCTCCATCCTCACTCCCTCCGTCCACACTCCCTCAACCCACACTCCCTCCGCCCACACTCCCTCCACCCACACTCCCTCCGTCCGCACTCCCTCCTTCCGCAGTCCCTCCGTCCGCACTCTCCCTGTCTGCACTCCCTCCGTCTGCACTCTCCCTGTCCGCACTCCCTCCGTCCGCACTCCCTCAGTCCGCACTCCCTCCGTCCTCACTCCCTCCGTCCCCACTCCCTCCGTCCACACTCCCTCTGTCCGCACTCCCTCCGTCCGCACTCCCTCTGTCCGCACTCCCTCCATCCGCACTCCCTCTGTCCGCACTCCCTCCGTCTGCACTCCCTCCGTCCTCACTGCCTCCGTCTACACTCCCTCCACCCGCACTCCCTCCGTCCGCACGCCCTCCGTCCACACTCGCTCCTCTCACACTCGCTCTGCCCACACTCGCTCCGCCCACACTTGCTCCATCCGCACTCCCTCCATCCACGCTCTGTCCACCCTCCACCCACCCTCCAGCCACCCTACATCCTCCCTCCATCCACACTCCTACCACACTCTATCCACCCTCGCTCCACCTTCCATCGAAACTCATTCCACTCTCCATCCAAACTCAGCCCACCCTCCATCCACACTCTGTCCACCCTCTGTCCACCCTCCATTCACACTCTGTCCACCCTCTGTCCACCCTCCATCCACACTCTGTCCACACTCTGTCCACCCTCTGTCCACCCTCCATCCACACTCTGTCCACCCTCTGTCCACCCTCCATCCACACTCTGTCCACACTCTGTCCACCCTCTGTCCACCCTCCATCCACACTCTGTCCACACTCTGTCCACCCTCTGTCCACCCTCCATCCACACTCTGTCCACCATCTGTCCACCCTCCATCCACACTCTGTCCACACTCTGTCCACCCTCCATCAACACTCTGTCCACACTCTGTCCAACCTCTGTCCACCCTCCATCCACACTCTGTCCACACTCTGTCCACCCTCCATCAACACTCTGTCCAACCTCTGTCCACCCTCCATCAACACTCTGTCCAACCTCTGTCCACCCTCCATCAACACTCTGTCCACCCTCTGTCCTCTCTCCATCCACACTCTGTCCACGCTCTGTCCACCCTCCATCCACACTCTGTCCACACTCTGTCCACCCTCTGTCCACCCTCCATCAACACTCTGTCCACCCTCTGTCCACCGTCTGTCCACCCTCCATCCACACTCTGTCCACACTCTGTCCACCCTCTGTCCACCCTCCATCAACACTCTGTCCACCCTCTGTCCACCCTCCATCAACCTCTGTCCACCCTCTGTCCACCCTCTGTCCACCCTCCATCCACCCTCCGTCCACACTCCATCCACCCTCCATCCACCCTCTGTCCACCCTCCATCCACCCTCCATCCACACTCCATCCACCCTCTGTCCACCCTCCATCCACCCTCCGTCCACACTCCATCCACCCTCCATCCACCCTCTGTCCACCCTCCATCCACGCTCTGTCCACCCTCCATCCACCCTCTGTCCACACTCTGTCCACCCTCTGTCCACCCTCCATCAACACTCTGTCCACCCTCTGTCCACCCTCCATCCACACTCTGTCCACCCTCTGTCCACACACCATCCACCCTCCGTCCACACTCCGTCCACCCTCCGTCCACACTCCATCCACCCTCCATCCACCCTCCGTCCACCCTCCGTCCACCCTCTGTCCACCCTCCATCCACACTCTGTCCACCCTCTGTCCACACACCATCCACCCTCCGTCCACACTCCGTTCACCCTCCGTCCACACTCCATCCACCCTCCATCCACCCTCCGTCCACCCTCCTTCCACACTCTGTCCACACTCTGTCCACACTCTGTCCACATTCTGTCCACTCTCCATCAACACTCTGTCCACCCTCTGTCCACCCTCCATCAACACTCTGTCCACCCTCTGTCCACTCTCCATCAACACTCTGTCCACCCTCTGTCCACTCTCCATCCATCTTCCGTCCACACTGTGTCCACCCTCTGTCCACTCTCCATCCACCTTCCGTCCACACTCTGTCCACCCTCTGTCCACTCTCCACCCACTTTCTGTCCACACTCTGTCCACACTCAGACCACTCTCTGGCCACCCTCCATCCATACTCAGTCCACTCTCCGTCCACCCTCCATCCATCCTCCATCCACCCTCTGTCCACACTCCATCCACCCTCTGTCCACCCTCCATCCACCCTCCGGCCACCCTCCATCCACCCTCTGTCCACACTCCATCCACCCTCTGTCCACACTCCATCCACCCTCCGTCCACACTCCATCCACCCTCCGTCCACACTCCGTCCACCCTCCGTCCACCCTCCATCCACCCTCCGTTCACACTCCATCAACACTCTATCCACCCTCTGTCCACACACCATTCACCCTCTGTCCACACTCCGTCCACCCTCTGTCCACACACCATTCACCCTCTGTCCACACTCTGTCCACACTCCGTCCACCCTCCATCCACACTCCGTCCACACTCCATCCACCCTCTGTCCACACTCCATCCACACTCCATCCACACTCCATCCACCCTCTGTCCATCCTCTGTCCACACTCCATCCACACTCCATCCACCCTCCATCCACCCTCCATCCACCCTCCATCCACACTCCATCCACCCTCCATCCACACTCCATCCACCCTCTGTCCACACTCCCTCTGTCCGCACTCCATCCATCCACACTCTCTCTGTCCGCACTCCCGCTGTCCGCACACCCTCTGTCCGCAATCCCTCTGTCCGCACTCCCTCTGTCCGCACTCCCTCTGTCCGCACTCCCTCTATCCGCACTCCCTCTGTCCGCACTCCCTCTGTCCACACTCCCTCCACACTCCCTCTGTCCGCACTCCCTCTGTCCGCACTCCCTCTGTCCGCTCTCCCTCTGTCCACACTCTCTCTGTCCGCTCTCCCTCTGTCCACACTCCCTCTGTCCACACTCCCTCCGTCCGCTCTCCCTCCGTCCACACTCTCTCTGTCCGCTCTCCCTCTGTCCACACTCCCTCTGTCCACACTCCCTCTGTCCACACTCCCTCTGTCCGCTCTCCCTCTGTCCACACTCTCTCTGTCCGCTCTCCCTCTGTCCACACTCTCTCTGTCCACACTCCCTCTGTCCACACTCCCTCTGTCCGCTCTCCCTCTGTCCGCTCTCCCTCTGTCCACACTCTCTCTGTCCGCTCTCCCTCTGTCCGCTCTCCCTCTGTCCGCTCTCCCTCTGTCCACACTCCCTCTGTCCGCTCTCCCTCTGTCCACACTCCCTCTGTCCGCACTCCCTCTATCCGCACTCCCTCTGTCCACTCTCCCTCTGTCCACACTCCCTCTGTCCGCACTCCCTCTGTCCGCACTCCCTCTGTCCACTCTCCCTCTGTCCACACTCTCTCTGTCCGCTCTCCCTCTGTCCACACTCCCTCTGTCCGCTCTCCCTCTGTCCACACTCTCTCTGTCCGCTCTCCCTCTGTCCACACTCCCTCTGTCCACACTCTCTCTGTCCGCTCTCCCTCTGTCCACACTCCCTCTGTCCGCACTCCCTCTGTCCGCACTCCCTCTGTCCGCACTCCCTCTGTCCACACTCTCTCTGTCCGCTCTCCCTCTGTCCGCTCTCCCTCTGTCCACACTCCCTTTGTCCGCTCTCCCTCTGTCCACACTCCCTCCATCCGCTCTCCCTCCGTCCGCTCTCCCTCTGTCCACACTCTCTCTGTCCGCTCTCCCTCTGTCCACACTCCCTCCGTCCGCACTCCCTCTGTCCACACTCCCTCTGTCCACACTCCCTCTGTCCGCTCTCCCTCTGTCCACACTCCCTCTGTCCACACTCCCTCTATCCGCACTCCCTCTGTCCACACTCCCTCTGTCCGCACTCCCTCTGTCCGCACTCCCTCTGTCCACATTCTCTCTGTCCGCACTCCCTCTGTCCGCACTCTCTCTGTCCACATTCTCTCTGTCCGCACTCCCTCTGTCCGCACTCTCTCTGTCCACATTCTCTCTGTCCGCACTCCCTCCATCCCCACTCCCTCCACCCACACTCCCTCCATCCCCACTCCCTCCACCCACACTCCCTCCATCCCCACTCCCTCCACCCACACTCCCTCCATTCTCACTCTCTCCATCCGCACTCCCTCCATCCGCACTCCCTCCATCCTCACTCCCTCCATCCTCACTCCCTCCATCCTCACTCACTCCGTCCGCACTCCCTCCGTCCGCACTCCGTCCGTCCGCACTCCCTCCATCCTCACTCCCTCCATCCTTACTCCCTCCGTCCATACTCCCTCCGCCCACACTCCCTCCGCCCACATCCCCTCCGTCCGCATTCCCTCCTTCCGTACTCCCTCTTCCACACTCTCCCTGTCCGCACTCCCTCCGTCCACACTCCCTCCGACGGCACTCCCTCCGTCCGCACTCCCTCCATCCTCACTCCCTCCATCCGCACTCCCTCTGTCTGCACTCCCTCCGTCCACACTCCCTCCGTCCGCACTCCCTCCGTCCGCACTCCCTCCATCCTCACTCCCTCCGTCCGCACTCCCTCTGTCCGCACTCCCTCCTTCCGCACTCCCTCCGTCCACACTCTCCCTGTCTGCACTCCCTCCGTCCACACTCTCCCTGTCTGCACTCCCTCCGTCCGCACTCCCTCCGTCCTCACTCCCTCCATCCGCACTCCCTCCGTCCGCACTCTCCCTGTCCGCACTCCCTCCGTCCGCACTCCCTCCGTCCTCACTCCCTCCATCCGCACTCCCTCCGTCCGCACTCCCTCCGTCCTCACTCCCTCCATCCGCACTCCCTCCGTCCGCACTCCCTCCGTCCGCACTCCCTCTGTCCGCACTCCGTCCGTCCGCACTCCCTCCGTCCTCACTGCCTCCGTCTACACTGCCTCCACCCGCACTCCCTCCATCCGCACTCCCTCCGTCCGCACGCCCTCCGTCCACACTCGCTCCTCTCACACTCGCTCCGCCCACACTCGCTCCGCCCACACTCCCTCCATCCGCACTCCCTCCATCCACGCTCTGTCCACCCTCCACCCACCCTACATCCTCCCTCCATCCACACTCCATCCACACTCCATCCACCCTCGCTCCACCTTCCATCGAAACTCATTCCACCCTCCATCCAAACTCAGCCCACCCTCCATCCACACTCTGTCCACCCTCTGTCCACCCTCCATCCACACTCTGTCCACACACTGTCCACCCTCTGTCCACCCTCCATCCACACACTGTCCACCCTCTGTCCACACTCTGTCCACACTCTGTCCACCCTCTGTCCACCCTCCATCCACACTCTGTCCACCCTCTGTCCACACTCTGTCCACAATCTTTCCACCCTCTGTCCACCCTCCATCCACCCTCCATCCACACTCTGTCCACACTCTGTCCACCCTCTGTCCACCCTCCGTCCACCCTCCATCCACACACTGTCCACCCTCTGTCCACACACTGTCCACCCTCTGTCCACCCTCCGTCCACCCTCCATCCACACTCTGTCCACACTCTGTCCACCCTCTGTCCACCCTCCATCCACACTCTGTCCACCCTCTGTCCACCCTCCATCCACACTCTGTCCACACTCTGTCCACCCTCTGTCTACCCTCTGTCCACTCTCCACCAACACTCTGTCCACCCTCCATCCACTCTCCATCCACACTCTGTCCACACTCTGTCCACCCTCTGTCCACCCTCCATCCACACTCTGTCCACCCTCTGTCCACCCTCTGTCCACCCTCCATCCACACTCCATCCACCCTCGCTCCACCTTCCATCGAAACTCAGTCCACCCTCCATCCAAACTCAGCCCACCCTCCATCCACACTCTGTCCACCCTCCACCCACCCTCCATCCGCACTCCCTCCATTCACACTCTGTCCACACTCTGTCCACCCTCTGTCCACCCTCCATCCACACTCTGTCCACACTCTGTCCACCCTCCATCCACACTCTGTCCACCCTCTGTCCACCCTCCATCCACCCTCCATTCACACTCTGTCCACACTCTGTCCACCCTCCATCCACACTCTGTCCACCCTCTGTCCACCCTCCATCCACCCTCCATTCACACTCTGTCCACCCTCTGTCCACCCTCCATCCACACTCTGTCCACCCTCTGTCCACCCTCTGTCCACCCTCCATCCACACTCTATCCACCCTCTGTCCACCCTCCATCCACACTCTGTCCACACTCTGTCCATCCTCTGTCCACCCTCCATCAACACTCTGTCCACCCTCTGTCCACTCACCATCAACACTCTGTCCACACTCTGTCCACCCTCTGTCCACTCTCCATCCACCCTCCATTCACACTCTGTCCACCCTCTGTCCACCCTCCATCCACCCTCCATTCACACTCTGTCCACCCTCTGTCCACCCTCCATCCACCCTCCATCCACCCTCTGTCCACCCTCTGTCCACCCTCCATCCACACTCTGTCCACACTCTGTCCACCCTCTGTCCACCCTCCATCCACACTCTGTCCACACTCTGTCCACCCTCTGTCCACCCTCCATCAACACTCTGTCCACCCTCTGTCCACTCACCATCAACACTCTGTCCACACTCTGTCCACCCTCTGTCCACTCTCCATCCACTTTCTGTCCACACTCTGTCCACACTCAGACCACTCTCTGGCCACCCTCCATCCATACTCAGTCCACTCTCCGTCCACCCTCCATCCATCCTCCATCCACCCTCTGTCCACCCTCCATCCACCCTCCATTCACACTCTGTCCACCCTCTGTCCACCCTCCATCCACCCTCCATCCACCCTCTGTCCACCCTCTGTCCACCCTCCATTCACACTCTGTCCACACTCTGTCCACCCTCTGTCCACCCTCCATCCACACTCTGTCCACACTCTGTCCACCCTCTGTCCACCCTCCATCAACACTCTGTCCACCCTCTGTCCACTCACCATCAACACTCTGTCCACACTCTGTCCACCCTCTGTCCACTCTCCATCCACCTTCCGTCCACACTGTGTCCACCCTCTGTCCACTCTCCATCCACCTTCCGTCCACACTCTGTCCACCCTCTGTCCACTCTCCACCCACTTTCTGTCCACACTCTGTCCACACTCAGACCACTCTCTGGCCACCCTCCATCCATACTCAGTCCACTCTCCGTCCACCCTCCATCCATCCTCCATCCACCCTCTGTCCACACTCCATCCACCCTCCGTCCACACTCCATCCACCCTCCGTCCACCCTCCATCCACCCTCCGGCCACCCTCCATCCACCCTCTGTCCACACTCCATCCACCCTCTATCCACACTATGTCCACCCTCCGTCCACCCTCCATCCACCCTCCATCCACACTCCATTCACAATCCATCCACCCTCTGTCCACCCTCTGTCCACACACCATCCACCCTCCGTCCACACTCCGTCCACCCTCCGTCCACACTCCATTCACACTCCATCCACACTCTGTCCACACTCTGTCCACCCTCCATCAACACTCTGTCCACACTCTGTCCACTCTCCATCAACACTCTGTCCACCCTCTGTCCACCCTCCATCAACACTCTGTCCACTCTCCATCCACCTTCCGTCCACACTCTGTCCACCCTCCATCCACTTTCTGTCCACACTCTGTCCACACTCAGACCACTCTCTGGCCACCCTCCATCCATACTCAGTCCACTCTCCATCCATACTCAGTCCACACTCCGTCCACCCTCCATCCATCCTCCATCCACCCTCTGTCCACCCTCCATCCACCCTCCGTCCACCCTCCATCCACCCTCCGTCCACCCTCCATCCACCCTCTGTCCACACTACATCCACCCTCCGTCCAGAATCCATCCACCATCCCACTACCCTCGATCCACACCCAGCCCACCCAACATCCACCTTCAATCAACCCTCTCTCCACCCTCCATTCTCCCTCCCTCTACCTTTCATCCAGCCACCCTCAACACTCCATCCACCCTACATCCAACCTCCAACCACCCGCCCTCCATGATCCATCCAGCCATCCTAGACCCTCCAACACACTCCGTCCCTACTCAATCCAGCCTATCCTCCCTGTAACCACCCCCTGTACACCTTCTCCCCACGCACTGGCTAGCAACACGTCCACCCTCCAGATAACCCTATGTCCAGCAGCCATCCAACCTCCAGCTGACACTTCCCAAAATTAGTCCCATTTTGAACCACCCAACAGCTCCGAACTGACAAAATGGCCTCCAGGTCAATTACCACCAGTCCATGTTGGCTAAAGAGTAAAGGTCCCTCTACACCGTCCCCATCAAACACTCCCAGGACAGGTACAGCACGGGGTTAGATACAGAGTAAAGCTCCCTCTACACTGTCTCCATCAAACACTCGCAGGACAGGTACAGCACGGGGTTAGATACAGAGTAAAGCTCCCTCTACACCGTCCCCATCAAACACTCCCAGGACAGGTACAGTACGGGGTTAGATACAGAGTAAAGCTCCCTCTACACTGTCCCCATCAAACACTCCCAGGACAGGTACAGCACGGGGTTAGATACAGAGTAAAGCTCCCTCTACACTGTCCCCATCAAACACTCCCAGGACAGGTACAGCATGGGGTTAGATACAGAGTAAAGCTCCCTCTACACCGTCCCCATCAAACACTCCCAGGACAGGTACAGCACGGGGTTAGATACAGAGTAAAGCTCCCTCTACACCGTCCCCATCAAACACTCCCAGGACAGGTACACCACAGGGTTAGATACAGAGTAAATCTCCCTCTACACTGTCCCCATCAAACACTCCCAGGACAGGTACAGCACGGGGTTAGATACAGAGTAAAGCTCCCTCTACACCGTCCCCATCAAACACTCCCAGGACAGGTACAGCACGGGGTTAGATACAGAGTAAAGCTCCCTCTACACCGTCCCCATCAAACACTCCCAGGACAGGTACACCACAGGGTTAGATACAGAGTAAATCTCCCTCTACACTGTCCCCATCAAACACTCCCAGGACAGGTACAGCACGGGGTTAGATACAGAGTAAAGCTCCCTCTACACTGTCCCCATCAAACACTCCCAGGACAGGTACAGCACGGGGTTAGATACAGAGTAAAGCTCCCTCTACACTGTCCCCATCAAACATTCCCAGGACAGGTACAGCACGGGGTTAGATACAGAGTAAAGCTGCCTCTACACCGTCCCCATCAAACACTCCCAGGACAGGTACAGCATGGGGTTAGATACAGAGTAAAGCTCCCTCTACACCGTCCCCATCAAACACTCCCAGGACAGGTACAGCACGGGGTTAGATACAGAGTAAAGCTCCCTCTACACCGTCCCCATCAAACACTCCCAGGACAGGTACACCACAGGGTTAGATACAGAGTAAATCTCCCTCTACACTGTCCCCATCAAACACTCCCAGGACAGGTACAGCACGGGGTTAGATACAGAGTAAAGCTCCCTCTACACCGTCCCCATCAAACATTCCCAGGACAGGTACAGCACGGGGTTAGATACACAGTAAAGCTCCCTACAGGTGAAGCCCATTTAGCCATTGTCAGATCCATGACCTTACTGGACCTCAGTCTCGCCACCATACTGCTCCCAGCCCGGCGACTCAGGCCCTATAGTCACGGCTGGGCTTACATAGTATCGATGCTGAGGGAGTGCTGCACTGTCGGAGGGTCAGTGCTGAGGGAGCACCGCACTGTCGGAGGGTCAGTGCTGAGGGAGCGGGTCACTGTCGGAGGGTCAGCGCTGAGGGAGCGCCGCACTGTCGGAGGGTCAGTGCTGAGGGAGCTGGTCACTGTCGGAGGGTCAGCGCTCAGGGAGCGCCGCACTGTCGGAGGGTCAGTGCTGAGGGAGCGCTGCACTGTTGGAGGGTCAGCGCTGAGGGAGTGCCGCACTGTCGGAGGGTCAATGCTGAGGGAGCGCCGCACTGTCGGAGGGTCAGTGTTGAGGGAGCGCCACACTGTGGGAGGGTCAGTGCTGAGGGAGCGCTGCACTGTCGGAGGGTCAGTGCTGAGGGAGCGCCGCACTGTCGGAGGGTCAGTGCTGAGGGAGCGCCGCACTGTCGGAGGGTCAGTGCTGAGGGAGCGCCGCACTGTCGGAGGGTCAGTGCTGAGGGAGCGCCGCACTGTCGGAGGGTCAGTGCTGAGGGAGCGCCGCACTGTCGGAGGGTCAGTGCTGAGAGAGCGCCGCACTGTCGGAGGGTCAGTACTGAGGGAGTGCCGCACTGTGGGAGGGTCAGCGCTGAGGGAGTGCCGCACTGTCGGAGGGTCAGTGCTGAGGGAGCGCCGCACTGTCGGAGGGTCAGCGCTGAGGGAGTGCCGCACTGTCGGAGGGTCAGTACTGAGGGAGTGCCGCACTGTCGGAGGGTCAGCGCTGAGGGAGTGCCGCACTGTCGGAGGGTCAGTGCTGAGGGAGCGCTGCACGGTCGGAGGGTCAGTACTGAGGGAGTGCTGCACTGTGGGAGGGTCAGCGCTGAGGGAGTGCCGCACTGTGGGAGGGTCAGTGCTGAGGGAGCGCCGCACTGTGGGAGGGTCAGCGCTGAGGGAGTGCCGCACTGTGGGAGGGTCAGTGCTGAGGGAGCGCCGCACTGTGGGTGGGTCAGTGCTGAGGGAGCACCGCACTGTCGGAGGGTCAGCACTGATTATTTGGGCCGTGTGATAATGGGTTTCTCTTTTCCGCTCTGTCCCCTTCCCCATCTGGCCGTCCCCTCCCTAGGCGAGAAGTTCTTTGGGATCGACAGTGGCCGGAATGCCCCTCTGCACTCGCCTCCCTCGGAGCACTACACCATCATCTTCAACACCTTTGTCCTGATGCAGCTCTTCAACGAGATCAACGCCCGCAAGATCCATGGCGAGCGCAATGTGTTTGAGGGCATCCACACCAACCTCATCTTCTGCTCCATTGTCATCGGCACCTTCGCCTCCCAGGCCAGTGCTGGGCTTTGTGTAACGTTAGAGGGTCGTGAAAGGAGGGAGGGAGGGAGAGGGAGGGAGGGAGGGAGAAAAACAGAGGGAGAAACACAGAGAGAGAGAGAGAGACAGAGCAATTCAGAGAGAGTGACACAGAGAGAGAGAAAGCAGAGGAAGAGAGACAGAGAGATAGTGAGAAACTGAGGGAGAGAGGGACAGAGAGAGAGAGAGACAGAGAGAGAGAGAGAGAGACAGAATCACAGAGTCTCACAGAGCAGAAGAGGCCCTTCGGCCCATCGAGTCTGCACCCACACCGTGAGAAACACCTGACCTTCCTCCCTAACCCCATTGACCAGCACTTGGCCCCATAGCCTTGAATGTTATGACGATGCCAAGTGCACATCCAGGTACTTTGTAAAGGGTGTGAGGCTAACCCGTCTCCCCCACCCTCCCAGGCAGCGCATTCCAGACCCTCACCATCCTCTGGGTAAAAAAGTTTTTCCTCACATCCCCCCTAAACCTCCTGCCCCCTCACCTTGAACTTGTGTCCCCTCGTGACTGACCCTTCAACTAAGGGGGAACAGCTGCTCCCTATCCACCCTGCCCATGCCCCTCATAATCTTGTACACCTCGATCAGGGTCGCCCCTCAGTCTTCTCTGCTCCAACGAAAACAACCCAAGTCAATCCAACCTCTCTTCATAACTTAAATGTTTCATCCCAGGCAACAAGAGAGAGAGAGAGAGTGAGAGAGACACAGAGAGAGATACAGAGAGAGAGAGAGAGAGAGAGACACGGACAGAGACAGAGACAGAGAGAGATAGAGAGACACAGAGAGAGAGACAGAGAGAGATAGAGAGAAAGACTGAGAGACATAGAGAGACAGAGAGAGACAGAGAGACAGAGAGAGACAGAGATAGATAGAGAGACACAGAGAGAGAGACAGAGAGAGATAGAGAGAAAGACAGAGAGACATAGAGAGACATAGCGAGACAGAGAGAGACAGAGAGACACAGAGAGAGACAGAGAGAGACAGAGACAGAGAGAGATAGAGAGACAGAGACAGAGAGAGACAGAGACAGAGAGAGACAGAGAGACAGAGACAGAGAGAGACAGAGAGACATAGAGAGACAGAGTGAGACAGAGACAGAGAGACAGAGAGAGACAGAGAGAGATAGAGAGACAGAGAGAGAGATAGGGAGCGAGAGAGAGAGACAGAGAGAGACAGAGACAGAGAGAGATAGAGAGACAGAGAGAGACAGAGACAGAGAGAGATAGAGAGACAGAGACAGAGAGAGACAGAGAGACAGAGACAGAGAGACAGAGAGAGACAGAGACAGAGAGAGACAGAGAGACAGAGACAGAGAGACAGAGAGAGACAGAGAGAGAGATAGAGAGACAGAGAGAGAGATAGGGAGCGAGAGAGAGAGAGACAGAGAGAGACAGAGACAGAGAGACATAGAGAGACAGAGAGAGAGATAGAGAGACAGAGAGAGAGATAGGGAGCGAGAGAGAGAGAGACAGAGAGAGACAGAGACAGAGAGACAGAGAGAGACAGAGAGAGAGATAGAGAGACAGAGAGAGAGATAGGGAGCGAGAGAGAGAGAGACAGAGAGAGACAGAGACAGAGAGACATAGAGAGACAGAGAGAGAGAGAGACAGAGAGAGATAGAGAGACAGAGACAGAGAGAGACGGAGACAGAGAGAGAGATAGGGAGTGAGAGAGAGAGAGACAAGTCCCTGACATGTGGTTTCAAAAAGGCTGCCGTTCCCTTACTCTACGAAAGAGAAGGCTATGGGATGTGCAGTGCCAGTCTCCATATCCCACTTGGAATTCTGTGTGGAGTTCCAGAATCTTATTCCTACTTTGAATACTGTGCACAGATCCGCTCTCTGTATCCCATTTGGAATACCGTGCACAGTTCCGGTCTCCCTATCCCACTCGGAATGCTGTGCACAGTTCCGGTCTCCTTATCACGCTTGGAACACCGTGCTCAGTTCTAGTCTCTGTATCCCACTTGGAATACCGTGCACAGTTCCGGTCTCCCTATCCCACTCGGAATGCCATGTGCAGTTCCGGTCTCCATATCCCACTTGGAATGATGTGCACAGTTCCGGTCTCCTTATCCCACTTGGAACACCGCGCACAGTTCCGGTCTCCATATCCCACTCGGAATACTATGCACAGTTCCGGTCTCCGTATCCCACTTGGAATACTGTGCACAGTTCTGGTCTCCCTAACCCACTTGGAATACTGTGCACAGTTCTGGTCTCCCTAACCCACTTGGAATACCGTGCACAGTTCCGGTCGCCCTATCCCACTCGGAATACCGTGCATACTTCTGGTCTCCGTATCCCACTTGGAATACCACTCACAGTTCCAGTCTCCCTATCCCACTCGGAACACCGTGTGCAGTTCCGGTCTCCGTATCCCACTTGGAACACCGTGCACAGTTCCGGTCTCCATATCCCACTTGGAATGCCGTGCACAGTTCCGGTCTCCATATCCCACTCGGAATGCTGTGCACAGTTCCGGTCTCCTTATCCCACTTGGAACACCGTGTGCAGTTCTAGTCTCCGTATCCCACTTGGAATACCGTGCACAGTTCCGGTCGCCCTATCCCACTCGGAATACCGTGCATACTTCTGGTCTCCGTATCCCACTTGGAATACCACTCACAGTTCCAGTCTCCCTATCCCACTCGGAACACCGTGTGCAGTTCCGGTCTCCGTATCCCACTTGGAACACCGTGCACAGTTCCGGTCTCCATATCCCACTTGGAATGCCGTGCACAGTTCCGGTCTCCATATCCCACTCGGAATGCTGTGCACAGTTCCGGTCTCCTTATCCCACTTGGAACACCGTGTGCAGTTCTAGTCTCCGTATCCCACTTGGAATACCATACACAATTCCGGTCTCTGTATCCCATTTGGAATATTGTGAACAGTTCTAGTCTCCCAATCCCACTTGGAATACGCACACAGTCCAGGTCTCCCAACTCCACTTGGAATACCATTCACATTCCGGTCTCTGTATCCCACTTGGACTACTGTGCACATTTTCGGTATCCCAATCCCACTTGGAATACCGTTCACATTCCAGTCTCTGTATACCACTTGGAATACCGTGCACAGTTCTGTTCTCCTTTTCCCACTTGGAATACTATGCACAGTTCCGGTCTCCGTATCCCACTTGGAATACTGTGCACAGTTCTGGTCTCCCTAACCCACTTGGAATATCTTGCACAGTTCTGCTCTCCGTATCCCACTTGGAATACCACTCACAGTTCCAGTCTCCATATCCCACTTGGAATACTGTGCACAGTTCCGGTCGCCCTATCCCACTCGGAATACTGTGCATAGTTCTGGTCTCCGTATCCCACTTGGAATACCACTCACAGTTCCAGTCTCCCTATCCCACTTGGAATACCCTGCACAGTTCCGGTCTCCATATCCCACTCAGAATACCGTGAACAGTTCCGGTCTCCCTATTATAAAAAGGATACGGAGACACTGGAGAAGGTGTGAAACAGATTGACGGGGATGATCCCAGATCGGAGAGGTTATAACTATCGGGAAAGGTCGAACCGGCCGGGGCTCTTTACTCTGGGAAAGAGGAGGCTGAGGGGGTGACCTGATCCAGCTCTTTAAAATGACGGAGAGGGTTTCGAAAGGGTCGGCGTAGAGAAGATGTTTCCACTTGTGGGGGCCGGGGGGAGAGACCAGAACTGTGGGGGGGCATCAATATAAGACAGTCCCTAATAAATCCGATTGGTGTGGGGGGAATTCAGGAGAAAGGTCTTTACCCAGAGAGCGGGGAGAAGGTGGAACTCGCTCCCACAGGGAGGGGGGTGGAGGTGAATCGTGTCGATGTGTTTAAGGAGCTGGAGAAACACACGAGGGGAGAGAGGGACAGAAGGATACGGGGGATGTGGGGGGGGAGATGGAGTAGGGGGGGGTGGGAGGAGGCTGGGTGTGGGGGGCAGGAAACACCGGCACGGAGCAGAGGGGCCGAATGGCCTGTGCCTGGGGCTGTAAACACTGGGTAAAGGCGTGATATTGATGTGGACAATGCAGTGACCGGTTCCCCAATTGTCCATCAGCCAAGCGAGGTGTTCCCGTGCTGTTCGACTCCTTTAGTTTGGAGTTCATTGGTGTGGATGTTGACATGTTGGGGTCTCTTTTGCCCCCCCCCCTCTTTTCCCATTTATAGGTTCTCATCGTTCAGTTCGGTGGGAAGCCGTTCGACTGCACCCCGCTAAATATCGAGCAGTGGCTATGGTGCCTCATGCTGGGAATTGGGGAGCTCCTCTGGGGACAGGTGAGTAAGCCTCATCCCCTCAACAACCCAACACGCCAATCATTCCGAGGGAGCGCCGCACTGTCGGAGGGTCAGTGCTGAGGGAGCGCCGCACTGTGGGAGGGTCAGTGCTGAGGGAGCGCCGCACTGTGGGAGGGTCAGTGCTGAGGGAGCGCCGCGCTGTGGGAGGGTCAGTGCTGAGGGAGCGCCGCACTGTCGGAGGGTCAGTGCTGAGGGAGCGCCGCACTGTCGGAGGGTCAGTGCTGAGGGAGCGCCGCACTGTCGGAGGGTCAGTGCTGAGGGAGCGCCGCACTGTGGGAGGGTCAGTGCTGAGGGAGCGCCGCACTGTCAGAGGGTCAGTGCTGAGGGAGCGCCGCACTGTTGGAGGGTCAGTGCTGAGGGAGAGCCGCACTGTGGGAGGATCAGTGCTGAGGGAGCGCCGCGCTGTCGGAGGGTCAGTGCTGAGGGAGCGCCGCACTGTGGGAGGGTCAGTGCTGAGGGAGCGCCGCACTGTCGGAGTGTCAGTGCTGAGGGAGCGCCGCACTGTGGGAGGGTCAGTGCTGAGGGAGCGCCGCACTGTTGGAGAGTCAGTGCTGAGGGAGTGCCGCACTGTCAGAGGGTCAGTGCTGAGGGAGTGCCGCACTGTCAGAGGGTCAGTGCTGAGGGAGCGCCGCACTGTGGGAGGGTCAGTGCTGAGGGAGCGCCGCACTGTGGGAGGGTCAGTACTGAGGGAGCGCCGCACTGTGGGAGGGTCAGTGCTGAGGGAGCGCCGCACTGTGGGAGGGTCAGTGCTGAGGGAGCGCCGCACTGTTGGAGGGTCAGTGCTGAGGGAGCGCCGCACTGTGGGAGGGTCAGTCTTTCGGAATGAGAGGTTAAACCCAAGGCCCTCGTCTCCCCTGTCAGGTGGACGTAAAAGATCCCAGAGCCCCTGTTGGGTGAAGAGCGGTGGGAGTTTGTGGCTGTGGCGGGCAGGGGGCAGGGGTCAGGGGTCAGGGGTCGGGGGACGGGGGGGGGGGGGGCAGGGGGTGGGGAGTTCTCCCCGGTTCCCCGCGGGGCCAATATTTATCCCTCAACCAACGTGACCCCAAGAGCCGACGACCTGGGCCATGGGTCAGGTCGGCTGCTTGTGGGATCTTGCTGTGCGCAAATTGGCTGCCGTCGCGCCATTCGCCGCACCTCAAAAGGAACAGCCCCTCGTTGGCTGTCAGGCACCTCAGGACGCCCTGTGGTGCCAGGGAAGGACCGGGTCTCCTCTTCCGTCCTCAGCCGACCGCTCGCTCCTCCCTCCCTCTCATTTTCTTCCTCCCCCTCCACCTCCCTTTCCCACTCTTTGCCCCTCCCCCCCACCGTTGACCTTTCGCTCGCCTCGACCTTTCACCCTGTCGCTGACCCTGCCTCTCCCTCTCCTCTGCCCCCCCCCCCCACCCACCCACCCACCCAGGTGATCGCGTCAATCCCCGGCAACCGGCTCACGTTCCTGGAGGCCAGGTTCGGGAGACAGAAGGACGACCTCTACGACGAGGAGCTGGCCGAGGATGAAGAGGAGATCGACCATGCTGAGCGTGAGCTGCGTCGCGGGCAGATCCTCTGGTTCCGCGGTCTGAACCGGATACAGACCCAGGTACGCCAAGCCAGGTATGGATCCGGGTGCGAATGACGCCAGCTACAGACACGGTGGGGTTGGGGGGGAAGGGGGGGGTGGTGGGGGTGGATAAACCTGGCCTTTGTTTTCAGGTGTAGCCCGTTCAAATAACTGCGATGCCTGCTTTTTCTCCCCCTTCCACAGGAAATGTCCCTTGTTTCTTTTTCTTCGCCGTGGGTTGTTGGCTTTTACTCACTTGAGGCCTGCAGTTGGGTTTTGTTTATTGAGGCCTAGAGTTGATTTGAGGCCTCGCGTTGATTTTGGCTTCTTGAGGCCTAGAGTTGATTTGAGGCCTAGAGCTGATTTTGGCTTCTTGAGGCTTAGAGTTGATTTGAGGCCTCGCGTTGATTTTGGCTTCCTGAGGCCTAGAGTTGACCTGAGGCCTAGAGTTGATTTAAGGCCTAAAGTTGATTTGAGGCCTAGAGCTGATTTTGGCTTCTTGAGGCCTAGAATTGATTTGAGGCCACGGGTTGATTTTGGCTTCTTGAGGCCTAGAGTTGATTTAAGGCCTAAAGTTGACCTTAGCTTCTTTAGGCCTCAAGTTGATTCGAGGCCTAGAGTTGATTTAAGGCCTAGAATTGATTTGAGGTCTCGAGTTGATTTTGGCTTCTTTAGGCCTAGAGTTAATTTGAGGCCTAGAGTTGACCTTAGCTTCTTTAGGCCTCAAGTTGATTCGAGGCCTAGAGTTGATTTAAGGCCTAGAATTGATTTGAGGTCTCGAGTTGATTTTGGCTTCTTTTGGCCTAGAGTTGATTTGAGGCCTAGAGTTGACCTTAGCTTCTTTAGGCTTCAAGTTGATTTGAGGCCTAGAGTCGATTTAAGGCCTAGAATTGATTTGAGGCCTAGAGTTGATTTTGGCTTCTTTAGGCCTAGAGTTGATTTGAGGCCTAGAGTTGACCTTAGCTTCTTTAGGCCTCAAGTTGATTCGAGGCCTAGAGTTGATTTAAGGCCTAGAATTGATTTGAGGTCTCGAGTTGATTTTGGCTTCTTTTGGCCTAGAGTTGATTTGAGGCCTAGAGTTGACCTTAGCTTCTTTAGGCCTCAAGTTGATTTGAGGCCTAGAGTCGATTTAAGGCCTAGAATTGATTTGAGGCCTAGAGTTGATTTTGGCTTCTTTAGGCCTAGAGTTGATTTAAGGCCTAGAGTTGATTTGAGGCCTGGAGTTGGTTTTGGCTTCTTGAGGCCTAGATTTGATTTTAGCTTCTTGAGGGCTAGAGTTGATTTGAGGCCTGGAGTTGGTTTTGGTTTCTTAAGGCCTAGATTTGATTTGAGGCCTGGAGTTGACTTTAGCTTCTAGAGGCCTAGATTTGATTTTAGCTTCTTGAGGCCTAGAGTTGGTTTGAGGCCTGGAGCTGATTTTGGCTCCTTGAGGCCAAGATTTGATTTTGGTTTCTTGAGGCCTAGAGTTGAGTTTGGTTATGTGACCTGGAGTTGAAGTTTAGATCCTTGAGGCCTAGCTGTTTAACCAGGTTAAATCAGGGGCATTTTCCTTCAGCATTTGCCTAGCTAGTTGTGAGTAGGCAGACCAGCCTACCCCACTGACGATAGCAGTAATTCACCTCTTCGAGGTCCGCCTTGCTGCATCTGATTTACTCCTGGTCCCTCCCTCCCAATTATAAGGACATACCCTTCCATACAGTCCTAAAGGAAACATTATTCCATGATAAGGTGCCCTGAGACATTTTGGTTTGGAGGGGGGAGGTGGGAGGGGAGATTGCCATCTTTCTGCGGCCAGAGGAGAGGCCGTTTGGCTCCCCCATTCGGCCAATCTTCTACCTCGACTGTCCTGGCCACTATCC
>JANJGN010002170.1:0-83762 GCA_026770705.1 Isurus oxyrinchus
TGTCGGAGGGTCAGTGCTGAGGGAGAGCCGCACGGTCGGAGGGTCAGTGCTGAGGGAGAGCCCGCACTGTCGGAGGGTCAGTACTGAGGGAGCGCCGCACTGTCAGAGGGTCAGTGCTGAGGGAGCACCGCACTGTCGGGAGGGTCAGTGCTGAGGGAGTGCCGCACTGTCGGAGGGTCAGTACTGAGGGAGAGCCGCACTGTCGGAGGGTCAGTGCTGAGGGAGTGCCGCACTGTCGGAGGGTCAGTACTGAGGGAGAGCCGCACTGTCGGAGGGTCAGTGCTGAGGGAGAGCTGCACTGTCGGAGGGTCAGTGCTGAGGGAGAGCCGCACTGTCGGAGGGTCAGTGCTGAGGGAGAGCCGCACTGTCGGAGGGTCAGTACTGAGGGAGAGCCGCACTGTCGGAGGGTCAGTGCTGAGGGAGAGCCGCACTGTGGGAGGGTCAGCGCTGAGGGAGGAGCCGCACTGTCGGGAGGGTCAGTACTGATGGGAGCGCCGCACTGTCGGAGGGGTCAGTGCTGAGGGAGAGCCACACTGTCAGAGGGTCAGCGCTGAGGGAAAGCCGCACTGTCGGAGGGGGTCAGTACTGAGGCAGATCCGCTCTGTCGGAGGGGTCAGTGCTGAGGGAGAGCCGCACTGTCGGAGGGTCAGTGCTGAGGGAGAGCCGCACTGTCGGAGGGTCAGTACTGAGGGAGAGCCGCACTGTCGGAGGGTCAGTACTGAGGGAGAGCCGCACTGTCGGAGGGTCAGCGCTGAGGGAGTGCCGCACTGTCGGAGGGTCAGTGCTGAGGGAGAGCCGCACTGTCGGAGGGTCAGTGCTGAGGGAGAGCCGCACTGTCGGAGGGTCAGTGCTGAGGGAGAGCCGCACTGTCGGAGGGTCAGTGCTGAGGGAGAGCCGCACTGTCGGAGGGTCAGTGCTGAGGGAGAGCTGCACTGTCGGAGGGTCAGTGCTGAGGGAAAGCCGCACTGTCGGTGGGTCAGTGCTGAGGGAGAGCCGCACTGTCGGAGGGTCAGTGCTGAGGGAGAGCCGCACTGTCGGAGGGTCAGTACTGAGGGAGAGCGCACTGTCAGATGGTCAGTGCTGAGGGAGAGCCGCACTGTCGGAGGGTCAGTGCTGAGGGAGAGCGCACTGTCGGAGGGTCAGTGCTGAGGGAGAGCCGCACTGTCGGAGGGTCAGTGCTGAGGGAGAGCCGCACTGTCGGGAGGGTCAGCGCTGAGGGAGTGCCGCACTGTCGGAGGGTCAGTGCTGAGGGAGAGCCGCACTGTCGGAGGGTCAGTGCTGAGGGAGAGCCGCACTGTCGGAGGGTCAGTGCTGAGGGAGAGCGCACTGTCGGAGGGTCAGTGCTGAGGGAGAGCCGCACTGTCGGAGGGTCAGTGCTGAGGGAGAGCTGCACCTGTCGGAGGGGTCAGTGCTGAGGGAAAGCCGCACTGTCGGTGGGTCAGTGCCTGAGGGGAGAGCCGCACTGTGGGAGGGTCAGTGCTGAGGGAGAGCGCACTGTCGGAGGGTCAGTACTGAGGGAGAGCCGCACTGTCAGACGGTCAGTGCTGAGGGAGAGCCGCACTGTCGGAGGGTCAGTGCTGAGGGAGAGCCGCACTGTCGGAGGGTCAGTGCTGAGGGGAGAGCCGCACTGTCGGAGGGTCTGCGCTGAGGGAGAGCCGCACTGCCGGAGGGTCAGTGCTGAGGGAGAGCCGCACTGTGGGAGTGTCTGCGCTGAGGGAGAGCCGCACTGCCGGAGGGTCAGTGCTGAGGGAGAGCCGCACTGTCGGAGGGTCAGTGCTGAGGGAGAGCCGCACTGTCGGAGGGTCAGTGCTGAGTGTCAGAAACTCATTCGAAGATCAGAAAGTCACAGGAACGTTTCTGAACAGGACAGTCTTAACCTCAGACGGTTTGTCAGGAGAGGGAAACGAACATCTGCTTTTGGAGCAGGAAGAGGCCACTCGGCCCCCTCGAGCCGGTTCTGCCATTTAAGAAGAGCATCGCTGATCTCATTGTTACCAGATATTCTTGGCTGTCCCCTTGCTTACCGAGAATCTTTCTACATCAGCCTGAAAGATATTCAACGGGATGGTCTTGTTAGATCGGGAAACGAAGTTTGGAGCAGGTACTGAAAACAATGCCATCATTTTTTCCCAATATTTAATTGGAGGGAATTCATCCATGGACCGACTTCGGATAAGAGACCCACAATTTGGAGAGTAGAGGAGTGCGGGGAGGTGGAGGTGAGCTGGGTGTCCGTCAGCTGCAATTACCTTGCAGGCCTCTGGGTTGCCTTCCGGGTGGACCTGAGTCCCGCACAGGGATGTCTCCCGCTGTCTCATCAATCACCATCTGGACAGCAGCAGAGAGAGAGAGAGTGGGAGAGGGAGAGAGAGTGAGACAGAGAGAGAGAGAGAGAGAGGGAGAGGGAGGGAGAGAGGAGAGAGAGTGAGAGAGACTGAGAGAGGGAGAGGGAGGGAGAGAGAGAGATGGAGAGGGAGGGAGAGAGAGAGTGAGGGAGGGAGAGGGGGAGAGAGGGAGAGAGGGAGATGGCGGGAGAGAGGGAGAGGGAGAGAGGGAGATGGAGAGGGAGAGAGAGAGAGAGGGAGAGAGAGAGAGAGAGGAAGGGAGAGAGAAAGAGAGGGAGGGAGAGAGAGAGGGAAAGAGAGGGAGAGGGGGAGAGAGGGAGAGAGGGAGGGAGATGGAGGGAGGGAGAGAGAGGAGAGGGAGGGAGAGAGAAAGAGAGAGAGGGAGAGAGAGAGGGAGAAAGAGAGGGAGAGGGGAGGGAGGGAGGGGGAGAGGAGAGAGGGCGAGGGAGATGGAGGGAGAGAAGAGGGAGGGATGGAGAGAGAGAGGGGGAGAGAGGGAGGGAGAGAGAGGGAGAGAGAGAGAGACAGAGGGAGAGA
Source organism: Isurus oxyrinchus (assembly GCA_026770705.1). Lineage (NCBI taxonomy): Eukaryota > Metazoa > Chordata > Chondrichthyes > Lamniformes > Lamnidae > Isurus > Isurus oxyrinchus. The sequence continues at coordinate 2,883 of JANJGN010002170.1, forward strand.
GGAAGAGAGAGAGGGAGGGGAGTGAGAGAGGGGAGCGAGAGAGAGAGGGAGAGAGAGAGAGGGGGAGGAGAGAGGGAGAGGAAGAGAGGAAGAGAGGTGGAGAGTGAGAGAGGGAGGGGAGAGAGAGAGGGAGAGAGAGAGGGGAGAGATGGAGGGAGAGAGAGGGAGAGGGAGGGAGAGAGAGGGAGGGAGAGAGGGAGGGAGAGAGGGAGGGAGAGGGAGGGAGAGGGAGGGAGAGAGAGGGAGAGAGAGGGAGAGAGAGGGAGAGAGAGGGAGAGAGAGGGAGAGAGGGTAGAGGGAGAGGGGGAGGTTACAGAGTCCGGAATCGGAGGAGATCTTGGAGGGCCATAGGGCCTGGGAGGAGGTAACAGAGATAGGGAGGGTGTAGGGGCTGGAGGAGGTTACAGAGATAGGGAGGGGTGTAGGGCCTGGAGGAGGTAACAGAGATAGGGAGGGTGTAGGGGCTGGAGGAGGTAACAGAGATAGGCAGGGGTGTAGGGGCCTGGAGGAGGTAACAGAGATAGGGAGGGGTGTAGGGGCTGGAGGAGGTTACAGAGATAGGGAGGGGTGTAGGGGCTGGAGGAGGTAACAGAGATAGGAAGGGGTGTAGGGCCTGGAGGAGGTAACAGAGATAGGGAGGGGTGTAGGGTCTGGAGGAGGTTACAGAGATAGGGAGGGTTGTAGGGCCTGGAGGAGGTAACAGAGATAGGGAGGGGTGTAGGGGCTGGAGGAGGTTACAGAGATAGGGAGGGGTGTAGGGGCTGGAGGAGGGTAACAGAGATAGGGAGGGGTGTAGGGCCTGGAGGAGGTAACAGAGATAGGGAGGGGAGTAGGGCCTGGAGGAGGTAACAGAGATAGGGAGGGGTGTAGGGTCTGGAGGAGGTTACAGAGATAGGGAGGGGTGTAGGGCCTGGAGGAGGTAACAGAGATAGGGAGGGGTGTAGTGCCTGGAGGAGGTAACAGAGTAGGGAGGGGTGTAGGGCCTGGAGGAGGTAACAGAGATAGGGAGGGGTGTAGGGGCTGGAGGAGGTTACAGAGATAGGGAGGGGTGTAGGGTCTGGAGGAGTTTACAGAGATAGGGAGGGGTGTAGGGGCTGGAGGAGTTTACAGAGATAGGGAGGGGTGTAGGGGCTGGAGGAGGTTACAGAGATAGGGAGGGGTATAGGGGCTGGAGGAGGTTACAGAGATAGGGAGGGGTGTAGGGGACTGGAGGTGGTTACAGAGATAGGGAGGGGTGTAGGGTCTGGAGGAGGTTACAGAGATAGGGAGGGGTGTAGGGGGCTGGAGGAGGTTACAGAGATAGGGATGGGTGTAGGGGCTGGAGGAGGTTACAGAGATAGGGAGGGGTATCGGGTGCTGGAGGAGGTTACAGAGATAGGGAGGGGTGTAGAGGCTGGAGGAGGTTACAGAGATATGGAGGGGTGTAGGGGGCTGGAGGAGGTTACAGAGATAGGGAGGGGTGTAGGGGGCTGGAGGAGGTTACAGAGATAGGGAGGGGTGTAGGGGGCGGGAGGAGGTTACAGAGATAGGGAGGGGTGTAGGGGCTGGAGGAGGTTACAGAGATAGGGAGGGGTGTAGGGGGCGGGAGGAGGTTACAGAGATAGGGAGGGGTGTAGGGGGCTGGAGGAGGTTACAGAGATAGGGAGGGGTGTAGGGTCTGGAGGAGGTTACAGAGATAGGGAGGGGTGTTGGGCTGGAGGAGGTTACAGAGATATGGAGGGGTGTAGGGGGCTGGAGGAGGTTACAGAGATATGGAGGGGTGTAGGGGCTGGAGGAGGTTACAGAGATAGGGAGGGGTGTAGGGGCTGGAGGCGGTTACAGCGATAGGGAGGGGTGTAGGGGCTGGAGGAGGTTACAGAGATAGGGAGGGGTGTAGGGGCTGGAGGAGGTTACAGAGATAGGGAGGGGTGTAGGGGCTGGAGGAGGTTACAGAGATAGGGAGGGGTGTCTGGGCTGGAGGAGGTTACAGAGATAGGGAGGGGTGTAGGGGCTGGAGGAGGTTACAGAGATAGGGAGGGGTGTAGGGGCTGGAGGAGGGTACAGAGATAGGGAGGGGTGTAGGGGGCTGGAGGAGTTACAGAGATAGGGAGGGGTGTCTGGGCTGGAGGAGGTTACAGAGATAGGGAGGGTTGTCGAGGTTGAAACACCCCCGCACCAATTGCTGAAATACACATAAACTCATGAACAGTAACACACAGAGTAACTCTAACACAGTCACACTGACACTCACTAATAGACACACGCACACACTGAGGGTCATTCTCAAATACACAGACAAATGTACTTACGGACACACACACTCCCTTACCCTCACACCCATACACCCACACACACACTCACCTTCACACACCCTCACACAAATACTAACAACCTCACCACACGCACACACACACACCCACTCCCACATACACACAGACACACATACACACATACACACACACACACTCACTCCCACATACACACACACTCACACACACACTCACTCCCACAAACACACACACTCACACACACACTCACTCAAAAACTTACAACCTCACCACACACACTGACACACACCCACTCCCACATACACACACACACACACACACACACACACACACTCACTCAAAATCTAACAACCTCACTACACACACTGACACACACCCACTCCCACATACACACAAACACACACACACACACACACACACTCACTCAAAATCTAACAACCTCACTACACACACTGACACACACCCACTCCCACATACACACACACACACACACACACACTCACTCTAACACACACACACACAAAATCTAACAACCTCACCACACACACTGACACACACCCACTCCCACATACACACACACACACACACTCACTCAAAAACTAACAACCTCACCACACACACTGACACACACCCTCTCCCACATACACACACACACACACACACACACACTCACTCCCACATACACACACACACACACACTCACTCAAAAACTAACAACCTCACCACACACACTGACACACACCCACTCCCACATACACACAAACATCCACACACACACTCACTCTAACACACTCACACAAAAACTAACAACCTCACCACACACACTGACACACACCCACTCCCACATACACACACAAACACACACTCACTCTAACACACACACACAAAAACTAACAACCTCACCACACACACTGACACACACCCACTACTACATACACACACACACATACACACTCACTCACTCTAACACACACTCACTCAAAAACTAACAACCTCACCACACACACTGACACACACCCACTCCCACATACACACACACACACACACACACACACACACATACACACTCACTCACTCTAACACACACTCACTCAAAAACTAACAACCTCACCACACACACTCACATACACTCACACACACACAAATTCACACCCACACCCACATCCACACAAACATTCACACACACACTCACTCACACACACTCACAGAAGCTAACAACCTCACAACACACACTGGCATACACTCACACACACACACACACACTCACACCCACACCCACGTACACACAAACACTCACACACACACTCACTCCAACATACACACACAAAAGCTAACCACATACACTCACACACACACACACTCACACCCACATGCTCACACACTGAATCTCACACATACTCATTCCCATACACACTCACACAAACACACACACACATGTACACAAACTCACACAGACATATACACACTTAAATACACACACACACACCCACACACAGTAACACCCACACCCACAATCACACACACTCATTATCTCAGACGCTCACACAAACATACACACACTTTACACACGCTCATACACACACATGATCACTGACACACATGCACACACACACGCGTGCTCACACGCTCAGACACACAGGCGTGCTCACACACACACACACACACACACACACACACTCACACACATTAATGCTCACACACACATACAGACACACATTTATACGCTCACACACAGACACACATGCTCGCACACACATACAAACACACACGCTAACACAAAGATACACAAGATACACACAGACACACAGTCACACACACACACAGACACATCTTTTGGGGTTACTTGAATTTCAATGGAACGTGCCGCTTCTGTTCTGCTCGGTGAGACGCCGAGCTCTGGGCTCCCTGGGATTAGTTATCCAACGGACAGATAACAGTCAACAGAGCTCGTGTCTGGACAGCAGCTGGTGACAGGGATTGTGTCAGATCGATAATCCCATTAAATCCAGTCACCTTCTGGAGAGGAGTTAGAGGGAGCTTTACTCTGTATCTAACCCCGTGCTGTACCTGTCCTGGGAGTGTTTGATGGGGACAGTGTAGAGGGAGCTTTACTCTGTATCTAACCCCGTGCTGTACCTGTCCTGGGAGTGTTTGATGGGGACAGTGTAGAGGGAGATTTACTCTGTATCTAACCCCGTGCTGTACCTGTCCTGGGAGTGTTTGATGGGGACGGTGTAGAGGGAGCTTTACTCTGTATCTAACCCCGTGCTGTACCTGTCCTGGGAGTGTTTGATGGGGACAGTGTAGAGGGAGCTTTACTCTGTATCTAACCCCGTGCTGTACCTGTCCTGGGAGTGTTTGATGGGGACAGTGTAGAGGGAGCTTTACTCTGTATCTAACCCCGTGCTATAACTGTCCTGGGAGTGTTTGATGGGGACAGTGTAGAGGGAGCTTTACTCTGTATCTAACCCCGTGCTGTACCTGTCCTGGGAGTGTTTGACGGGGACAGTGAAGAGGGAGCTTTACTCTGTATCTAACCCCGTGCTGTACCTGTCCTGGGAGTGTTTGATGGGGACAGTGTAGAGGGAGCTTTACTCTGTATCTAACCCCGTGCTGTACCTGTCCTGGGAGTGTTTGATGGGGACAGTGTAGAGGGAGCTTTACTCTGCATCTCACCCCGTGCTGTACCTGTCCTGGGAGTGTTTGATGGGGACAGTGTAGAGGGAGCTTTACTCTGTATCTAACCCCGTGCTGTACCTGTCCTGGGAGTGTTTGATGGGGACAGTGTAGAGGGAGGCTTTACTCTGCATCTCACCCCGTGCTGTACCTGTCCTGGGAGTGTTTGATGGGGACAGTGTAGAGGGAGCTTTACTATGTATCTAACCCCGTGCTGTACCTGTCCTGGGGGTGTTTGATGGGGATGGTGTAGAGGGAGCTTTACTCTGTATCTAACCCCGTGCTGTACCTGTCCTGGGAGTGTTTGATGGGGACAGTGTAGAGGGAGCTTTTCTCTGTATCTAACCCCATGCTGTACCTGTCCTGGGAGTGTTTGATGGGGATGGTGTAGAGGGAGCTTTACTCTGTATCTAACCCCGTGCTGTAGCTGTCCTGGGAGTGTTTGATGGGGACAGTGTAGAGGGAGCTTTACTCTGTATCTAACCACGTGCTGTACCTGTCCTGGGAGTGTTTGATGAAGACAGTGTAGAGGGAGCTTTACGCTGTATCTAACCCCGTGCTGTACCTGTCCTGGGAGTGTTTGATGGGGACAGTGTAGCAGGCGCTTTGTTCTGTATCTAACCCCGTGCTGTACCTGTCCTGGGAGTGTTTGATGGGGACAGTGTAGAGGGAGATTTACTCTGTATCTAACCCCGTGCTGTACCTGTCCTGGGAGTGTTTGATGGGGACAGTGTAGAGGGAGATTTACTCTGTATCTAACCCCGTGCTGTACCTGTCCTGGGAGTGTTTGATGGGGACAGTGTAGAGGGAGCTTTACTCTGTATCTAACCCCGTGCTGTACCTGTCCTGGGAGTGTTTGATGGGGACGGTGCAGAGGGAGCTTTACTCTGTATCTAACCCCGTGCTGTACCTGTCCTGGGAGTGTTTGTTGGGGACAGTGTAGAGGGAGCTTTACTCTGTATCTAACCCCGTGCTGTACCTGTCCTGGGAGTGTTTGATGGGGACGGTGTAGAGGTAGCTTTACTCTGTATCTAACCCCGTGCTGTACCTGTCCTAGGAGTGTTTGATGGGGACGGTGTGGAGGGAGCTTTACTCTGTATCTAACCCCGTGCTGTACCTGTCCTGGGAGTGTTTGATAGGGACAGTGTAGAGGGAGCTTTACTCTGTATATAACCCCGTGCTGTAGCTGTCCTGGGAGTGTTTTTTTGGGGACAGTGTAGAGGGAGCTTTACTCTGTATCTAACCCCGTGCTGTACCTGTCCTGGGAGTGTTTGATGTGGACAGTGCAGAGGGAGCTTTACTCTGTATCTAACCCCGTGCTGTACCTGTCCTGGGAATGTTTGATGGGGACAATGTAGAGGGGGATTTACTCTGTATCTAACCCCGTGCTCTACCTGTCCTGGGAGTGTTTGATGGGGACAGTGCAGAGGGAGATTTACTCTGTATCTAACCCCGTGCTGTACCTGTCCTGGGAGTGTTTGATGGGGACAGTGTAGAGGGAGCTTTACTCTGTATCTAACCCCGTGCTGTATCTGTCCTGGGAGTAATTGATGGGGACGGTGTAGAGGGAGCTTTACTCTGTAGGTAACCCCGTGCTGTAGTGTACTGGGAGTGTTTGATGGGGACAGTGTAGAGGGAGCTTTACCCTGTAGGTAACCCCGTGCTGTACCTGTCCTGGGAGTGTTTGATGGGGACATTGCAGAGGGAGCTTTACTCTGTATCTAACCCCGTGCTGTACCTGTCCTGGGAGTGTTAGATGGGGAGTGTGTAGAGGGAGATTTACTCTGCATCTAACCCCGTGCTGTACCTGTCCTGGGAGTGTTTGATGGGGACAGTGTAGAGGGAGCTTTACTCTGTATCTAACCCCGTGCTGTACCTGTCCTGGAAGTGTTTGATGGGGACAGTGTCGAGGGAGGTTTACTCTGTATCTAACCCCGTGCTGTACCTGTCCTGGGAGTGTTTGATGGGGACAGTGTAGAGGGAGATTTACTCTGTATCTAACACCGTGCTGTACCTGTCCTGGGAGTGTTTGATGGGGACAGTGTAGAGAGAGCTTTACTCTTTATCAAACACCGTGCTGTGCCTGTCCTGGGAGTGTTTGAATGGGGACGGTGTAGAGGGAGCTTTACTCTGTATCTAACCCCTGCTGTACCTGTCCTGGGAGTGTTTGATGGAGACAGTGTAGAGGGAGCTTTACTCTGTATCTAACCCCTGCTGTACCTGTCCTGGGAGTGTTTGATGGGGACAGTGTAGAGGGAGATTTACTCTGTATCTAACCCCGTGCTGTACCTGTCCTGGGAGTGTTTGATGGGGACAGTGTAGAGGGAGCTTTACTCTGTATCTAACCCCGTGCTGTACCTGTCCTGGGAGTGTTTGATGGGGACAGTGTAGAGGGAGCTTTACTCTGTATCTAACCCCGTGCTGTACCTGTCCTGGGAGTGTTTGATGTGGACAAAGTAGAGGGAGATTTACTCTGTATCTAACCCCGTGCTGTACCTGTCCTGGGAGTGTTTGATGGGGACGGTGTAGAGAGAGCTTTACTCTGTATCTAACCCCATGCTGTACCTGTCCTGGGAGTATTTGATGGGGACGGTGCAGAGGGAGCTTTACTCTGTATCTAACCCCGTGCTGTACCTGTCCTGGGAGTGTTTGATGGGGACAGTGTAGACGGAGCTTTAGTCTGTATCTAATCCCGTGCTGTACCTGTCCTGGGAGTGTTTGATGGGGACAGTGTAGAGGGAGATTTACTCTGTATCTAACCCGGTGCTGTACCTGTCCTGGGAGTGTTTGATGGGGACAGTGTAGAGGGAGCTTTACTCTGTATCTGACCCCGTGCTGTACCTGTCCTGGGAGTGTTTGATGGGGACAGTGTAGAGGGAGCTTTACTCAGTATCTCACCCCGTGCTGTACCTGTCCTGGGAGTGTTTGATGGGGACAGTGTAGAGGGAGTTTTACTCTGTATCTGACCCCTTGCTGTACCTGTCCTGGGAGTGTTTGATGGGGACAGTGTAGAGGGAGCTTTACTCTGTATCTAACCCCGTGCTGTACCTGTCCTGGGAGTGTTTGATGGGGACAGTGTAGAGGGAGCTTTGCTCTGTATCTAACCCCGTGCTGTACCTGTCCTGGGAGTGTTTGATGGGGAGAGTGTAGAGGGTGATTTACTCTCTATCTAACCCTGTGTTGTACCTGTCCTGGGAGTGTTTGATGGGGACAGTGTAGAGGGAGCATTACTCTGTATCTAACCCCGTGCTGTACCTGTCCTGGAAGTGTTTGATAGGGACAGTGTAGAGGGAGCTTTACTCTGTATCTAACCCCGTGCTGTACCTGTCCTGGGGGTGTTTGATGGGGATGGTGTAGAGGGAGCTTTACTCTGTATCTAACCCCGTGCTGTACCTGTCCTGGGAGTGTTTGATGGGGACAGTGTAGAGGGAGCTTTTCTCTGTATCTAACCCCATGCTGTACCTGTCCTGGGAGTGTTTGATGGGGATGGTGTAGAGGGAGCTTTACTCTGTATCTAACCCCGTGCTGTAGCTGTCCTGGGAGTGTTTGATGGGGACAGTGTAGAGGGAGCTTTTCTCTGTATCTAACCCCGTGCTGTACCTGTCCTGGGAGTGTTTGATGAAGACAGTGTAGAGGGAGATTTACGCTGTATCTAACCCCGTGCTGTACCTGTCCTGGGAGTGTTTGATGGGGACAGTGTAGCAGGCGCTTTGTTCTGTATCTAACCCCGTGCTGTACCTGTCCTGGGAGTGTTTGATGGGGACAGTGTAGAGGGAGATTTACTCTGTATCTAACCCCGTGCTGTACCTGTCCTGGGAGTGTTTGATGGGGACAGTGTAGAGGGAGATTTACTCTGTATCTAACCCCGTGCTGTACCTGTCCTGGGAGTGTTTGATGGGGACAGTGTAGAGGGAGCTTTACTCTGTATCTAACCCCGTGCTGTACCTGTCCTGGGAGTGTTTGATGGGGACGGTGCAGAGGGAGCTTTACTCTGTATCTAACCCCGTGCTGTACCTGTCCTGGGAGTGTTTGTTGGGGACAGTGTAGAGGGAGCTTTACTCTGTATCTAACCCCGTGCTGTACCTGTCCTGGGAGTGTTTGATGGGGACAGTGTAGAGGTAGCTTTACTCTGTATCTAACCCCGTGCTGTACCTGTCCTAGGAGTGTTTGATGGGGACGGTGTGGAGGGAGCTTTACTCTGTATCTAACCCCGTGCTGTACCTGTCCTGGGAGTGTTTGATGGGGACAGTGTAGAGGGAGCTTTACTCTGTATATAACCCCGTGCTGTAGCTGTCCTGGGAGTGTTTTTTTGGGGACAGTGTAGAGGGAGCTTTACTCTGTATCTAACCCCGTGCTGTACCTGTCCTGGGAGTGTTTGATGTGGACAGTGCAGAGGGAGCTTTACTCTGTATCTAACCCCGTGCTGTACCTGTCCTGGGAATGTTTGATGGGGACAATGTAGAGGGGGATTTACTCTGTATCTAACCCCGTGCTGTACCTGTCCTGGGAGTGTTTGATGGGGACAGTGCAGAGGGAGCTTTACTCTGTATCTAACCCCGTGCTGTATCTGTCCTGGGAGTAATTGATGGGGACGGTGTAGAGGGAGCTTTACTCTGTAGGTAACCCCGTGCTGTAGTGTACTGGGAGTGTTTGATGGGGACAGTGTAGAGGGAGCTTTACTCTGTAGGTAACCCCGTGCTGTACCTGTCCTGGGAGTGTTTGATGGGGACATTGTAGAGGGAGCTTTACTCTGTATCTAACCCCGTGCTGTACCTGTCCTGGGAGTGTTTGATGGGGAGTGTGTAGAGGGAGATTTACTCTGCATCTAACCCCGTGCTGTACCTGTCCTGGGAGTGTTTGATGGGGACAGTGTAGAGGGAGCTTTACTCTGTATCTAACCCCGTGCTGTACCTGTCCTGGAAGTGTTTGATGGGGACAGTGTAGAGGGAGCTTTACTCTGTATCTAACCCCATGCCAAAACTTTCCTGGAAGTGTTTGCTGGGGATGGTGTCGAGGGAGGTTTACTCTGTATCTAACCCCGTGCTGTACCTGTCCTGGGAGTGTTTGATGGGGACAGTGTAGAGGGAGATTTACTCTGTATCTAACACCGTGCTGTACCTGTCCTGGGAGTGTTTGATGGGGACAGTGTAGAGAGAGCTTTACTCTTTATCAAACACCGTGCTGTGCCTGTCCTGGGAGTGTTTGAATGGGACGGTTAAGAGGGAGCTTTACTCTGTATCTAACCCCTGCTGTACCTGTCCTGGGAGTGTTTGATGGAGACAGTGTAGAGGGAGCTTTACTCTGTATCTAACCCCTGCTGTACCTGTCCTGGGAGTGTTTGATGGGGACAGTGTAGAGGGAGATTTACTCTGTATCTAACCCCGTGCTGTACCTGTCCAGGGAGTGTTTGATGGGGACAGTGTAGAGGGAGCTTTACTCTGTATCTAACCCCGTGCTGTACCTGTCCTGGGAGTGTTTGATGGGGACAGTGTAGAGGGAGCTTTACTCTGTATCTAACCCCGTGCTGTACCTGTCCTGGGAGTGTTTGATGTGGACAAAGTAGAGGGAGATTTACTCTGTATCTAACCCCATGCTGTACCTGTCCTGGGAGTATTTGATGGGGACGGTGCAGAGGGAGCTTTACTCTGTATCTAACCCCGTGCTGTACCTGTCCTGGGAGTGTTTGATGGGGACAGTGTAGAGGGAGCTTTAGTCTGTATCTAATCCCGTGCTGTACCTGTCCTGGGAGTGTTTGATGGGGACAGTGTAGAGGGAGATTTACTCTGTATCTAACCCGGTGCTGTACCTGTCCTGGGAGTGTTTGATGGGGACAGTGTAGAGGGAGCTTTACTCTGTATCTGACCCCGTGCTGTACCTGTCCTGGGAGTGTTTGATGGGGACAGTGTAGAGGGAGCTTTACTCAGTATCTCACCCCGTGCTGTACCTGTCCTGGGAGTGTTTGATGGGGACAGTGTAGAGGGAGTTTTACTCTGTATCTGACCCCTTGCTGTACCTGTCCTGGGAGTGTTTGATGGGGACAGTGTAGAGGGAGCTTTACTCTGTATCTAACCCCGTGCTGTACCTGTCCTGGGAGTGTTTGATGGGGACAGTGTAGAGGGAGCTTTGCTCTGTATCTAACCCCGTGCTGTACCTGTCCTGGGAGTGTTTGATGGGGAGAGTGTAGAGGGTGATTTACTCTCTATCTAACCCTGTGTTGTACCTGTCCTGGGAGTGTTTGATGGGGACAGTGTAGAGGGAGCATTACTCTGTATCTAACCCCGTGCTGTACCTGTCCTGGAAGTGTTTGATAGGGACAGTGTAGAGGGAGATTTACTCTGTATCTAACCCCGTGCTGTACCTGTCCTGGGAGTGTTTGATGTGGACAGTGTAGAGAGAGCTTTACTCTGTATCTAACCCCGTGCTGTACCTGTCCTGGGAGTGTTTGATGGGGACAGTGTAGAGGGATATTTACTCTCTATCTAACCCCGTGCTGTACCTGTCCTGGGAGTGTTTGATGGGGACGTTGTAGAGGGAGCTTTACTCTGTAGGTAACCCCGTGCTGTACCAGTCCTGGGAGTGTTTGATGGGGACAGTGTAGAGGGAGATTTACACTGTATCTAACCCCGTGCTGTACCTGTCCTGGGAGTGTTTGATGGGGACAGTGTAGAGGGAGCTTTACTCTGTATCTAACCCCGTGCTGTACCTGTCCTGGGATTGTTTGATGGGGACAGTGTAGAGGGAGATTTACTCTGTATCTTACCCCGTGCTGTACCTGTCCTGGGAGTTTTTGATGGGGACAGTGTAGAGGGAGATTTACTCTGCATCTAACCCCGTGCTGTACCTGTCCTGGAAGTGTTTGATGGGGTCGGGGAAGAGGGAGATTTACTCTCTATCTAACACCGTGCTGTACCGGTCCTGGGAGTGTTTGAAGGGGACGGTTAAGAGGGAGCTTTACTCTGTATCTAACCCCGTGCTATACCTGTCCTGGGAGTGTTTGATGGAGACAGTGTAGAGGGAGCTTTACTCTGTATCTAACCCCGTGCTGTACCTGTCCCGGGAGTGTTTGATGGGGACAGTGTAGAGGGAGATTTACTCTGTATCTAACCCCGTGCTGTACCTGTCCTGGGAGTGTTTGATGGGGACATTGCAGAGGGAGCTTTACTCTGTATCTTACCCCGTGCTGTACCTGTCCTGGGAGTGTTTGATGGGGACAGTGTAGAGGGAGCTTTACTCTGTATCTAACCCCGTGCTGTACCTGTCCTGGGAGTGTTTGATGGAGACAGTGTAAAGGGAGCTTTACTCTTTATCTAACCCCGTGCTGTAACTGTCCTGGGAGTGTTTGATGGGGACAGTGTAGAGGGAGATTTACTCTGTATCTAACCCCGTGCTGTACCTGTCCTGGGAGTGTTTGATGGGGACAGTGTAGAGGGATCTTTATATGTATCTAACCCCGTGCTGTACCTGTCCTGGGAATGTTAGATGGGGACCGTGTAGAGGGAGATTTACTCTGTATCTAACCCCGTGCTGTACCTGTCCTGGGAGTGTTTGATGGGGACAGTGTAGATGGAGATTTACTCTGTATCTAACCACGTGCAGTACCTGTCCTGGGGGTGTTTGATGGGGACGGTGTGGAGGGAGCTTTACTCTGTATCTAACCCCGTGCTGTACCTGTCCAGGGAGTGTTTGATGGGGACAGTGTAGATTGGAGATTTACTCTGTATCTAACCCCATGCTGTACCTGTCCTGGGAGTGTTTGATGGGGACAGTGTAGAGGGAGCTTTACTCTGTATCTAACCCCGTGCTGTACCTGTGCTGGGAGCGTTTGATGGGGACAGTGTAGAGGGATCTTTAGTCTGTATCTAACCCCGTGCTGTACCTGTCCTGGGAGTGTTTGATGGGGACCGTGTAGAGGGAGATTTACTCTGTATCTAACACCGTGCTGTACCTGTCCTGGGAGTGTTTGATGGGGACAGTGTAGAGGGAGATTTACTCTGTATCTAACCCCGTGCTGTACCTGTCCTGGGAGTGTTTGATGGGGACGGTGTAGAGAGAGCTTTACTCTGTATCTAACCCCATGCTGTACCTGTCCTGGGAGTATTTGATGGGGACGGTGCAGAGGGAGCTTTACTCTGTATCTAACCCCGTGCTGTACCTGTCCTGGGAGTGTTTGATGGGGACAGTGTAGACGGAGCTTTAGTCTGTATCTAATCCCGTGCTGTACCTGTCCTGGGAGTGTTTGATGGGGACAGTGTAGAGGGAGATTTACTCTGTATCTAACCCGGTGCTGTACCTGTCCTGGGAGTGTTTGATGGGGACAGTGTAGAGGGAGCTTTACTCTGTATCTGACCCCGTGCTGTACCTGTCCTGGGAGTGTTTGATGGGGACAGTGTAGAGGGAGCTTTACTCAGTATATCACCCCGTGCTGTACCTGTCCTGGGAGTGTTTGATGGGGACAGTGTAGAGGGAGTTTTACTCTGTATCTGACCCCTTGCTGTACCTGTCCTGGGAGTGTTTGATGGGGACAGTGTAGAGGGAGCTTTACTCTGTATCTAACCCCGTGCTGTACCTGTCCTGGGAGTGTTTGATGGGGACAGTGTAGAGGGAGCTTTGCTCTGTATCTAACCCCGTGCTGTACCTGTCCTGGGAGTGTTTGATGGGGAGAGTGTAGAGGGTGATTTACTCTCTATCTAACCCTGTGTTGTACCTGTCCTGGGAGTGTTTGATGGGGACAGTGTAGAGGGAGCATTACTCTGTATCTAACCCCGTGCTGTACCTGTCCTGGAAGTGTTTGATAGGGACAGTGTAGAGGGAGCTTTACTCTGTATCTAACCCCGTGCTGTACCTGTCCTGGGGGTGTTTGATGGGGATGGTGTAGAGGGAGCTTTACTCTGTATCTAACCCCGTGCTGTACCTGTCCTGGGAGTGTTTGATGGGGACAGTGTAGAGGGAGCTTTTCTCTGTATCTAACCCCATGCTGTACCTGTCCTGGGAGTGTTTGATGGGGATGGTGTAGAGGGAGCTTTACTCTGTATCTAACCCCGTGCTGTAGCTGTCCTGGGAGTGTTTGATGGGGACAGTGTAGAGGGAGCTTTTCTCTGTATCTAACCCCGTGCTGTACCTGTCCTGGGAGTGTTTGATGAAGACAGTGTAGAGGGAGATTTACGCTGTATCTAACCCCGTGCTGTACCTGTCCTGGGAGTGTTTGATGGGGACAGTGTAGCAGGCGCTTTGTTCTGTATCTAACCCCGTGCTGTACCTGTCCTGGGAGTGTTTGATGGGGACAGTGTAGAGGGAGATTTACTCTGTATCTAACCCCGTGCTGTACCTGTCCTGGGAGTGTTTGATGGGGACAGTGTAGAGGGAGATTTACTCTGTATCTAACCCCGTGCTGTACCTGTCCTGGGAGTGTTTGATGGGGACAGTGTAGAGGGAGCTTTACTCTGTATCTAACCCCGTGCTGTACCTGTCCTGGGAGTGTTTGATGGGGACGGTGCAGAGGGAGCTTTACTCTGTATCTAACCCCGTGCTGTACCTGTCCTGGGAGTGTTTGTTGGGGACAGTGTAGAGGGAGCTTTACTCTGTATCTAACCCCGTGCTGTACCTGTCCTGGGAGTGTTTGATGGGGACAGTGTAGAGGTAGCTTTACTCTGTATCTAACCCCGTGCTGTACCTGTCCTAGGAGTGTTTGATGGGGACGGTGTGGAGGGAGCTTTACTCTGTATCTAACCCCGTGCTGTACCTGTCCTGGGAGTGTTTGATGGGGACAGTGTAGAGGGAGCTTTACTCTGTATATAACCCCGTGCTGTAGCTGTCCTGGGAGTGTTTTTTTGGGGACAGTGTAGAGGGAGCTTTACTCTGTATCTAACCCCGTGCTGTACCTGTCCTGGGAGTGTTTGATGTGGACAGTGCAGAGGGAGCTTTACTCTGTATCTAACCCCGTGCTGTACCTGTCCTGGGAATGTTTGATGGGGACAATGTAGAGGGGGATTTACTCTGTATCTAACCCCGTGCTGTACCTGTCCTGGGAGAGTTTGATGGGGACAGTGCAGATGGAGCTTTACTCTGTATCTAACCCCGTGCTGTATCTGTCCTGGGAGTAATTGATGGGGACGGTGTAGAGGGAGCTTTACTCTGTAGGTAACCCCGTGCTGTAGTGTACTGGGAGTGTTTGATGGGGACAGTGTAGAGGGAGCTTTACTCTGTAGGTAACCCCGTGCTGTACCTGTCCTGGGAGTGTTTGATGGGGACATTGTAGAGGGAGCTTTACTCTGTATCTAACCCCGTGCTGTACCTGTCCTGGGAGTGTTTGATGGGGAGTGTGTAGAGGGAGATTTACTCTGCATCTAACCCCGTGCTGTACCTGTCCTGGGAGTGTTTGATGGGGACAGTGTAGAGGGAGCTTTACTCTGTATCTAACCCCGTGCTGTACCTGTCCTGGAAGTGTTTGATGGGGACAGTGTAGAGGGAGCTTTACTCTGTATCTAACCCCATGCCAAAACTTTCCTGGAAGTGTTTGCTGGGGATGGTGTCGAGGGAGGTTTACTCTGTATCTAACCCCGTGCTGTACCTGTCCTGGGAGTGTTTGATGGGGACAGTGTAGAGGGAGATTTACTCTGTATCTAACACCGTGCTGTACCTGTCCTGGGAGTGTTTGATGGGGACAGTGTAGAGAGAGCTTTACTCTTTATCAAACACCGTGCTGTGCCTGTCCTGGGAGTGTTTGAATGGGACGGTTAAGAGGGAGCTTTACTCTGTATCTAACCCCTGCTGTACCTGTCCTGGGAGTGTTTGATGGAGACAGTGTAGAGGGAGCTTTACTCTGTATCTAACCCCTGCTGTACCTGTCCTGGGAGTGTTTGATGGGGACAGTGTAGAGGGAGATTTACTCTGTATCTAACCCCGTGCTGTACCTGTCCTGGGAGTGTTTGATGGGGACAGTGTAGAGGGAGCTTTACTCTGTATCTAACCCCGTGCTGTACCTGTCCTGGGAGTGTTTGATGGGGACAGTGTAGAGGGAGCTTTACTCTGTATCTAACCCCGTGCTGTACCTGTCCTGGGAGTGTTTGATGTGGACAAAGTAGAGGGAGATTTACTCTGTATCTAACCCCATGCTGTACCTGTCCTGGGAGTATTTGATGGGGACGGTGCAGAGGGAGCTTTACTCTGTATCTAACCCCGTGCTGTACCTGTCCTGGGAGTGTTTGATGGGGACAGTGTAGAGGGAGCTTTAGTCTGTATCTAATCCCGTGCTGTACCTGTCCTGGGAGTGTTTGATGGGGACAGTGTAGAGGGAGATTTACTCTGTATCTAACCCGGTGCTGTACCTGTCCTGGGAGTGTTTGATGGGGACAGTGTAGAGGGAGCTTTACTCTGTATCTGACCCCGTGCTGTACCTGTCCTGGGAGTGTTTGATGGGGACAGTGTAGAGGGAGCTTTACTCAGTATCTCACCCCGTGCTGTACCTGTCCTGGGAGTGTTTGATGGGGACAGTGTAGAGGGAGTTTTACTCTGTATCTGACCCCTTGCTGTACCTGTCCTGGGAGTGTTTGATGGGGACAGTGTAGAGGGAGCTTTACTCTGTATCTAACCCCGTGCTGTACCTGTCCTGGGAGTGTTTGATGGGGACAGTGTAGAGGGAGCTTTGCTCTGTATCTAACCCCGTGCTGTACCTGTCCTGGGAGTGTTTGATGGGGAGAGTGTAGAGGGTGATTTACTCTCTATCTAACCCTGTGTTGTACCTGTCCTGGGAGTGTTTGATGGGGACAGTGTAGAGGGAGCATTACTCTGTATCTAACCCCGTGCTGTACCTGTCCTGGAAGTGTTTGATAGGGACAGTGTAGAGGGAGATTTACTCTGTATCTAACCCCGTGCTGTACCTGTCCTGGGAGTGTTTGATGTGGACAGTGTAGAGAGAGCTTTACTCTGTATCTAACCCCGTGCTGTACCTGTCCTGGGAGTGTTTGATGGGGACAGTGTAGAGGGATATTTACTCTCTATCTAACCCCGTGCTGTACCTGTCCTGGGAGTGTTTGATGGGGACGTTGTAGAGGGAGCTTTACTCTGTAGGTAACCCCGTGCTGTACCAGTCCTGGGAGTGTTTGATGGGGACAGTGTAGAGGGAGATTTACACTGTATCTAACCCCGTGCTGTACCTGTCCTGGGAGTGTTTGATGGGGACAGTGTAGAGGGAGCTTTACTCTGTATCTAACCCCGTGCTGTACCTGTCCTGGGAGTGTTTGATGGGGACAGTGTAGAGGGAGATTTACTCTGTATCTTACCCCGTGCTGTACCTGTCCTGGGAGTTTTTGATGGGGACAGTGTAGAGGGAGATGTACTCTGCATCTAACCCCGTGCTGTACCTGTCCTGGAAGTGTTTGATGGGGTCGGGGAAGAGGGAGATTTACTCTCTATCTAACACCGTGCTGTACCGGTCCTGGGAGTGTTTGAAGGGGACGGTTAAGAGGGAGCTTTACTCTGTATCTAACCCCGTGCTATACCTGTCCTGGGAGTGTTTGATGGAGACAGTGTAGAGGGAGCTTTACTCTGTATCTAACCCCGTGCTGTACCTGTCCCGGGAGTGTTTGATGGGGACAGTGTAGAGGGAGATTTACTCTGTATCTAACCCCGTGCTGTACCTGTCCTGGGAGTGTTTGATGGGGACATTGCAGAGGGAGCTTTACTCTGTATCTTACCCCGTGCTGTACCTGTCCTGGGAGTGTTTGATGGGGACAGTGTAGAGGGAGCTTTACTCTGTATCTAACCCCGTGCTGTACCTGTCCTGGGAGTGTTTGATGGAGACAGTGTAAAGGGAGCTTTACTCTTTATCTAACCCCGTGCTGTAACTGTCCTGGGAGTGTTTGAATGGGACAGTGTAGAGGGAGATTTACTCTGTATCTAACCCCGTGCTGTACCTGTCCTGGGAGTGTTTGATGGGGATGGTGTAGAGGGAGATTTACTCTGTATCTAACCCCGTGCTGTACCTGTCCTGGGAGTGTTTGATGGGGAAAGTGTAGAGGGAGCTTTACTCTGTTTCTAACCTCGTGCTGTACCTGTCCTGGGAGTGTTTGATGGGGACGGTGCAGAGGCAGCTTTACTCTGTATCTAACCCCGTGCTGTACCTGTCCTGGGAATGTTTGATGGAGACAGTGTAAAGGGAGCTTTACTCTGTATCTAACCCCGTGCTGTACCTGTCCTGGGAGTGTTTGATGGGGACAGTGTAGAGGGAGATTTACTCTGTATCTAACCCCGTGCTGTACCTGTCCTGGGAGTGTTTGATGGGGACAGTGTAGAGGGATCTTTACTATGTATCTAACCCCGTGCTGTACCTGTCCTGGGAATGTTAGATGGGGACCGTGTAGAGGGAGATTTACTCTGTATCTAACCCCGTGCTGTACCTGTCCTGGGAGTGTTTGATGGGGACAGTGTAGATGGAGATTTACTCTGTATCTAACCACGTGCAGTACCTGTCCTGGGAGTGTTTGATGGGGACGGTGTGGAGGGAGCTTTACTCTGTATCTAACCCCGTGCTGTACCTGTCCAGGGAGTGTTTGATGGGGACCGTGTAGATTGGAGATTTACTCTGTATCTAACCCCATGCTGTACCTGTCCTGGGAGTGTTTGATGGGGACAGTGTAGAGGGAGCTTTACTCTGTATCTAACCCCGTGCTGTACCTGTGCTGGGAGCGTTTGATGGGGACAGTGTAGAGGGATCTTTAGTCTGTATCTAACCCCGTGCTGTACCTGTCCTGGGAGTGTTTGATGGGGACGGTGTAGAGGGAGATTTACTCTGTATCTAACACCGTGCTGTACCTGTCCTGGGAGTGTTTGATGGGGACAGTGTAGAGGGAGATTTACTCTGTATCTAACCCCGTGCTGTACCTGTCCTGGGAGTTTTTGATGGGGATGGTGCAGAGGGAGATTTACTCTGTATCTAACCCCGTGCTGTACCTGTCCTGGGAGTGTTTGATGGAGACAGTGTAGAGGGAGCTTTACTCTGTATCTAACCCCTGCTGTACCTGTGCAGGGAGCGTTTGATGGGGACAGTGTAGAGGGAGCTTTACTCTGTATCTAACCCCTTCCTGTACCTGTCCTGGGAGTGTTTGATGGGGACGGTGTAGAGGGAGATTTACTCTGTATCGAACACCGTGCTATACCTGTCCTGGGAGTGTTTGATGGGGACAGTGTAGAGGGAGCTTTACTCTGTATCTAACCCCGTGCTGTATCTGTCCTGGGAGTGTTTGATGGGGATGGTGTAGAGGGAGATTTACTCTGTATCTAACCCCATGCTGTACCTGTCCTGGGAGTGTTTGATGGGGACGGTGCAGAGGGAGCTTTACTCTGTATCTAACCCCGTGCTGTACCTATCCTGGGAGTGTTTGATGGGGACAGTGTAGAGGGAGCTTTAGTCTGTATCTAATCCCGTGCTGTACCTGTCCTGGGAGTGTTTGATGGGGACAGTGTAGAGGGAGATTTACTCTGTATCTAACCCCGTGCTGTACCTGTCCTCGGAATGTTTAATGGGGACAGTGTAGAGGGAGCTTTACTCTGTATCTAACCCCGTGCTGTACCTGTCCTGGGAGTGTTTGATGGGGACAGTGTAGAGGGAGCTTTACTCTGTATCTAACCCCTTGCTGTACCTGTCCTGGGTGTGTTTGATGGGGACAGTGTAGAGGGAGCTTTACTCTGTATCTGACCCCGTGCTGTACCTGTCCTGGGAGTGTTTGATGGGGACAGTGTAGAGGGAGCTTTACTCAGTATCTCACCCCGTGCTGTACCTGTCCTGGGAGTGTTTGATGGGGACAGTGTAGAGGGAGTTTTACTCTGTATCTGACCCCTTGCTGTACCTGTCCTGGGAGTGTTTGATGGGGACAGTGTAGAGGGAGCATTACTCTGTATCTAACCCCGTGCTGTACTTGTCCTGGGAGTGTTTGATGGGGACAGTGTAGAGGGAGCTTTACTCTGTATCTGACCCCGTGCTGTACCTGTCCTGGGAGAGTTTGATGGGGACGGTGTAGAGGAAGCTTTACTCTGTACCTAACCCCGTGCTGTACCTGTCCTGGGAGTGTTTGTTGGGACAGTGTAGAGGGAGCTTTACTCTGTATCTAACCCCGTGCTGTACCTGTCCTGGGAGTGTTTGATGGGGACAGTGTAGAGGGAGATTTATTCTGTATCTAACCCCGTGCTGTACCTGTCCTGGGAGTGTTTGATGGGGACAGTGTAGAGGGATATTTACTCTCTATCTAACCCCGTGCTGTACCTGTCCTGGGAGTGTTTGATGGGGACAGTGTAGAGGAAGCTTTACTCTGTATCTTACCCCGTGCTGTACCTGTCCTTGGGAGTGTTTGATGGCGACAGTGTAGAGGGAGATTTACTCTGTATCTAACCCCGTTTTGTACCTGTCCTGGGAATGTTTGGGGACAGTGTAGAGGGAGATTTACTCTGTATCTAACCCTGTGCTGTGCCTGTCCTGGGAGTGTTTGATGGGGACAGTGTAGAGGGAGATTGACTCTGTATCTAATCCCGCGCTGTACCTGTCCTGGGAGTGTTTGATGGGGACAGTGTAGAGGGAGATTTACTCTGTATCAAACCCTGTGCTGTGCCTGTCCTGGGAGTGTTTGATGGGGACAGTGTAGAGGGAGATTTACTCTGTATCTAACCCCGTGCTGCACCTGTCCTGGGAGTGTTTGATGGGGACGGTGCAGAGGGAGCTTTACTCTGTATCTAACCCCTTGCTGTACCTGTCCTGGGAGTGTTTGATGGAGACAGTGTAAAGGGAGCTTTACTCTGTATCTAACCCCGTGCTGTACCTGTCCTGGGAGTGTTTGATGGGGACAGTGTAGAGGGAGATTTACTCTGTATCTAACCCCGTGCTGTACCTGTCCTGGGAGTGTTTGATGGGGATGGTGTAGAGGGAGATTTACTCTGTATCTAACCCCGTGCTGTACCTGTCCTGGGAGTGTTTGATGGGGAAAGTGTAGAGGGAGATTTACTCTGTATCTAACCTCGTGCTGTACCTGTCCTGGGAATGTTTGATGGAGACAGTGTAAAGGGAGCTTTACTCTGTATCTAACCCCGTGCTGTACCTGTCCTGGGAGTGTTTGATGGGGACGGTGCAGAGGGAGCTTTACTCTGTATCTAACCCCGTGCTGTACCTGTCCTGGGAATGTTTGATGGAGACAGTGTAAAGGGAGCTTTACTCTGTATCTAACCCCGTGCTGTACCTGTCCTGGGAGTGTTTGATGGGGACGGTGTAGAGGGAGTTTACTCTGTATCTAACCCCATGCTGTACCTGTCCTGGGAGTGTTTGATGGGGACGGTGCAGAGGGAGATTTACTCTGTATCTAACCCCGTACTGTACCTGTCCTGGGAGTGTTTGATGGGGACAGTGTAGAGGGATCTTTACTCTGTATCTAACCCCGTGCTGTACCTGTCCTGGGAGTGTTTGATGGGGACCGTGTAGAGGGAGATTTACTCTGTATCTAACCCCGTGCTGTACCTGTCATGGGAGTGTTTGATGGGGACAGTGTAGAGGGAGATTTACTCTGTATCTAACCCCGTGCAGTACCTGTCCTCGGAGTGTTTGATGGGGACGGTGTAGAGGGAGCTTTACTCTGTATCTAACACCGTGCTGTACCTGTCCTGGGAGTGTTTGATGGGGACAGTGTAGAGGGAGATTTACTCTGTATCTAACCCCGTGCTGTACCTGTCCTGGGAGTTTTTGATGGGGATGGTGTAGAGGGAGATTTACTCTGTATCTAACCCCGTGCTGTACCTGTCCTGGGAGTGTTTGATGGGGACAGTGTAGAGGGAGCTTTACTCTGTATCTAACCCCTGCTGTACCTGTCCTGTGAGTGTTTGATGGGGACAGTGTAGAGGGAGATTTACTCTGTATCTAACCCCGTGCTGTACCTGTCCTGGGATTGTTTGATGGGGACGGTGTAGAGGGAGCTTTACTATGTATCTAACCCCGTGCTGCACCTGTCCTGGGAGTGTTTGATGGGGACGGTGTAGAGGGAGATTTACTCTGTATCTAACCCCGTGCTGTACCTGTCCTGGGAGTGTTTGATGGGGACAGTGTAGAGGGAGCTTTACTCTGTATCTAACCCCGTGCTGTACCTGTCCTGGGAGTGTTTGATGGGGACAGTGTAGAGGGAGCTTTACTCTGTATCTAACCCCGTGTTGTACCTGTCCTGTGAGTGTTTGATGGGGACAGTGTAGAGGGAGATTTACTCTGTATCTAACCCCGTGCTGTACCTGTCCTGGGATTGTTTGATGGGGACGGTGTAGAGGGAGCTTTACTCTGTATCTAACCCCGTGCTGCACCTGTCCTGGGAGTTTTTGATGGGGACGGTGTAGAGGGAGATTTACTCTGTATCTAACCCCGTGCTGTACCTGTCCTGGGAGTGTTTGATGGGGACGGTGTAGAGGGAGCTTTACTCTGTATCTAACCCCGTGCTGTACCTGTCCTGGGAGTGTTTGATGGGGACGGTGCAGAGGGAGATTTACTCTGTATCTAACCCCGTGCTGTACCTGTCCTGGGAGTGGGTGATGGGGACAGTGTAGAGGGAGCTTTACTCTGTATCTAACCCCGTGCTGTACCTGTCCTGGGAGTGTTTGATGGGGCCGGTGCAGAGGGAAATTTACTATCTATCTAACCCCGTGCTGTACCTGTCCTGGGAGTGTTTGATGGGGACAGTGTAGAGGGATCTTTACTCTGTATCTAACCACGTGCTGTACCTGTCCTGGGAGTGTTTGATGGGGACAGTGTAGAGGGAGCTTTACTCTGTATCTAACCCCGTGCTGTACATGTCCTGGGAGTGTTTGATGGGGACCGTGTAGAGGGAGATTTACTCTGTATCTAACCCCGTGCTGTACCTGTCCTGGGAGTGTTTGATGGGGACAGTGTAGAGGGAGATTTACTCTGTATCTAACCCCGTGCAGTACCTGTCCTGGGAGTGTTTGATGGGGACGGTGTAGAGGGAGCTTTACTCTGTATCTATCCCCGTGCTGTACCTGTCCAGGGAGTGTTTGATGGGGACAGTGTAGATTGGAGATTTACTCTGTATCTAACCCCATGCTGTACCTGTCCTGGGAGTGTTTGATGGGGACAGTGTAGAGGGAGCTTTACTCTGTATCTAACCCCGTGCTGTACCTGTGCTGGGAGTGTTTGATGGGGACAGTGTAGAGGGAGCTTTACTCTGTATCTAACCCCGTGCTGTACCTGTCCTGGGAGTGTTTGATGGGGACGGTGTAGAGGGAGATTTACTCTGTATCTAACACCGTGCTGTACCTGTCCTGGGAGTGTTTGATGGGGACAGTGTAGAGGGAGATTTACTCTGTATCTAACCCTGTGCTGTACCTGTCCTGGGAGTTTTTGATGGGGATGGTGTAGAGGGAGATTTACTCTGTATCTAACCCCGTGCTGTACCTGTCCTGGGAGTGTTTGATGGGGACAGTGTAGAGGGAGCTTTACTCTGTATCTTACCCCGTGCTGTACCTGTCCTGGGAGTGTTTGATGGGGACGGTGTAGAGGGAGATTTACTCTGTATCTAACCCCTTGCTGTACCTGTCCTGGGAGTGTTTGATGGGGACGGTGTAGAGGGAGATTTACTCTGTATCTAACCCCGTGCTGTACCTGTCCTGGGAGTCTTTGATGGGGACAGTGTAGAGGGATCTTTACTCTGTATCTAACCACGTGCTGTACCTGTCCTGGGAGTGTTTGATGGGGACAGTGAAGAGGGAGCTTTACTCTGTATCTAACCCCGTGCTGTACCTGTCCTGGGAGTGTTTGATGGGGACCGTGTAGAGGGAGATTTACTCTGTATCTAACCCCGTGCAGTACCTGTCCTGGGAGTGTTTGATGGGGACAGTGTAGAGGGAGATTTACTCTGTATCTAACCCCGTGCAGTACCTGTCCTCGGAGTGTTTGATGGGGACGGTGTAGAGGGAGCTTTACTCTGTATCTAACCCCGTGCTGTTCCTGTCCAGGGAGTGTTTGATGGGGACAGTGTAGATTGGAGATTTACTCTGTATCTAACCCCATGCTGTACCTGTCCTGGGAGTGTTTGATGGGGACAGTGTAGAGGGAGCTTTACTCTGTATCTAACCCCGTGCTGTACCTGTGCTGGGAGCGTTTGATGGGGACAGTGTAGAGGGAGCTTTACTCTGTATCTAACCCCGTGCTGTACCTGTCCTGGGAGTGTTTGATGGGGACGGTGTAGAGGGAGATTTACTCTGTATCTAACACCGTGCTGTACCTGTCCTGGGAGTGTTTGATGGGGACAGTGTAGAGGGAGATTTACTCTGTATCTAACCCCGTGCTGTACCTGTCCTAGGAGTTTTTGATTGGGATGGTGTAGAGGGAGATTTACTCTGTATCTAACCCCGTGCTGTACCTGTCCTGGGAGTGTTTGATGGGGACAGTGTAGAGGGAGCTTTACTCTGTATCTAACCCCGTGCTGTACCTGTGCTGGGAGCGTTTGATGGGGACAGTGTAGAGGGAGCTTTACTCTGTATCTAACCCCTTGCTGTACCTGTCCTGGGAGTGTTTGATGGGGACGGTGTAGAGGGAGATTTACTCTGTATCTAACACCGTGCTGTACCTGTCCTGGGAGTGTTTGATGGGGACAGTGTAGAGGGAGCTTTACTCTGTATCTAACCCCGTGCTGTACCTGTCCTGGGAGTGTTTGATGGGGACAGTGTAGAGGGAGATTTACTCTGTATCTAACCCCGTGCTGTACCTGTCCTGGGAGTGTTTGATCTGGATGGTGTAGAGGGAGATTTACTCTGTATCTAACCCCATGCTGTACCTGTCCTGGGAGTGTTTGATGGGGACAGTGTAGAGGGAGATTTACTCTGTATCTAACCCCGTGCTGTACCAGTCCTGGGAGTGTTTGATGTGGACGGTGTAGAGGGAGCTTTACTCTGTATCTAACCCCGTGCTGTACCTGTCCTGTGAGTGTTTGATGGGGACAGTGTAGAGGGAGCTTTACTCTGTATCTAACCCCGTGTTGTACCTGTCCTATGAGTTTTTGATGGGGACAGTGTAGAGGGAGATTTACTCTGTATCTAACCCCGTGCTGTACCTGTCCTGGGATTGTTTGATGGGGACGGTGTAGAGGGAGCTTTACTCTGTATCTAATCCCGTGCTGTACCTGTCCTGGGAATGTTTGATGGGGACAGTGTAGAGGGAGATTTACTCTGTATCTAACCCCGTGCTGTACCTGTCCTCGGAATGTTTAATGGGGACAGTGTAGAGGGAGCTTTACTCTGTATCTAACCCCGTGCTGTACCTGTCCTGGGAGTGTTTGATGGGGACAGTGTAGAGGGAGCTTTACTCTGTATCTAACCCCTTGCTGTACCTGTCCTGGGTGTGTTTGATGGGGACAGTGTAGAGGGAGCTTTACTCTGTATCTGACCCCGTGCTGTACCTCTCCTGGGAGTGTTTGATGGGGACAGTGTAGAGGGAGCTTTACTCAGTATCTCACCCCGTGCTGTACCTGTCCTGGGAGTGTTTGATGGGGACAGTGTAGAGGGAGTTTTACTCTGTATCTGACCCCTTGCTGTACCTGTCCTGGGAGTGTTTGATGGGGACAGTGTAGAGGGAGCATTACTCTGTATCTAACCCCGTGCTGTACTTGTCCTGGGAGTGTTTGATGGGGACAGTGTAGAGGGAGCTTTACTCTGTATCTGACCCCGTGCTGTACCTGTCCTGGGAGAGTTTGATGGGGACGGTGTAGAGGAAGCTTTACTCTGTACCTAACCCCGTGCTGTACCTGTCCTGGGAGTGTTTGTTGGGACAGTGTAGAGGGAGCTTTACTCTGTATCTAACCCCGTGCTGTACCTGTCCTGGGAGTGTTTGATGGGGACAGTGTAGAGGGAGATTTATTCTGTATCTAACCCCGTGCTGTACCTGTCCTGGGAGTGTTTGATGGGGACAGTGTAGAGGGATATTTACTCTCTATCTAACCCCGTGCTGTACCTGTCCTGGGAGTGTTTGATGGGGACAGTGTAGAGGAAGCTTTACTCTGTATCTAACCCCGTGCTGTACCTGTCCTTGGGAGTGTTTGATGGCGACAGTGTAGAGGGAGATTTACTCTGTATCTAACCCCGTTTTGTACCTGTCCTGGGAATGTTTGGGGACAGTGTAGAGGGAGATTTACTCTGTATCTAACCCTGTGCTGTGCCTGTCCTGGGAGTGTTTGATGGGGACAGTGTAGAGGGAGATTGACTCTCTATCTAATCCCGCGCTGTACCTGTCCTGGGAGTGTTTGATGGGGTCAGTGTAGAGGGAGATTTACTCTGTATCAAACCCTGTGCTGTGCCTGTCCTGGGAGTGTTTGATGGGGACAGTGTAGAGGGAGATTTACTCTGTATCTAACCCCGTGCTGCACCTGTCCTGGGAGTGTTTGATGGGGACGGTGCAGAGGGAGCTTTACTCTGTATCTAACCCCTTGCTGTACCTGTCCTGGGAGTGTTTGATGGAGACAGTGTAAAGGGAGCTTTACTCTGTATCTAACCCCGTGCTGTACCTGTCCTGGGAGTGTTTGATGGGGACAGTGTAGAGGGAGATTTACTCTGTATCTAACCCCGTGCTGTACCTGTCCTGGGAGTGTTTGATGGGGATGGTGTAGAGGGAGATTTACTCTGTATCTAACCCCGTGCTGTACCTGTCCTGGGAGTGTTTGATGGGGAAAGTGTAGAGGGAGATTTACTCTGTATCTAACCTCGTGCTGTACCTGTCCTGGGAATGTTTGATGGAGACAGTGTAAAGGGAGCTTTACTCTGTATCTAACCCCGTGCTGTACCTGTCCTGGGAGTGTTTGATGGGGACGGTGCAGAGGGAGCTTTACTCTGTATCTAACCCCGTGCTGTACCTGTCCTGGGAATGTTTGATGGAGACAGTGTAAAGGGAGCTTTACTCTGTATCTAACCCCGTGCTGTACCTGTCCTGGGAGTGTTTGATGGGGACGGTGTAGAGGGAGTTTACTCTGTATCTAACCCCATGCTGTACCTGTCCTGGGAGTGTTTGATGGGGACGGTGCAGAGGGAGATTTACTCTGTATCTAACCCCGTACTGTACCTGTCCTGGGAGTGTTTGATGGGGACAGTGTAGAGGGATCTTTACTCTGTATCTAACCCCGTGCTGTACCTGTCCTGGGAGTGTTTGATGGGGACCGTGTAGAGGGAGATTTACTCTGTATCTAACCCCGTGCTGTACCTGTCATGGGAGTGTTTGATGGGGACAGTGTAGAGGGAGATTTACTCTGTATCTAACCCCGTGCAGTACCTGTCCTCGGAGTGTTTGATGGGGACGGTGTAGAGGGAGCTTTACTCTGTATCTAACACCGTGCTGTACCTGTCCTGGGAGTGTTTGATGGGGACAGTGTAGAGGGAGATTTACTCTGTATCTAACCCCGTGCTGTACCTGTCCTGGGAGTTTTTGATGGGGATGGTGTAGAGGGAGATTTACTCTGTATCTAACCCCGTGCTGTACCTGTCCTGGGAGTGTTTGATGGGGACAGTGTAGAGGGAGCTTTACTCTGTATCTAACCCCTGCTGTACCTGTCCTGTGAGTGTTTGATGGGGACAGTGTAGAGGGAGATTTACTCTGTATCTAACCCCGTGCTGTACCTGTCCTGGGATTGTTTGATGGGGACGGTGTAGAGGGAGCTTTACTATGTATCTAACCCCGTGCTGCACCTGTCCTGGGAGTGTTTGATGGGGACGGTGTAGAGGGAGATTTACTCTGTATCTAACCCCGTGCTGTACCTGTCCTGGGAGTGTTTGATGGGGACAGTGTAGAGGGAGATTTACTCTCTATCTAACCCCGTGCTGTACCTGTCCTGGGAGTGTTTGATGGGGACAGTGTAGAGGGAGCTTTACTCTGTATCTAACCCCGTGTTGTACCTGTCCTGTGAGTGTTTGATGGGGACAGTGTAGAGGGAGATTTACTCTGTATCTAACCCCGTGCTGTACCTGTCCTGGGATTGTTTGATGGGGACGGTGTAGAGGGAGCTTTACTCTGTATCTAACCCCGTGCTGCACCTGTCCTGGGAGTTTTTGATGGGGACGGTGTAGAGGGAGATTTACTCTGTATCTAACCCCGTGCTGTACCTGTCCTGGGAGTGTTTGATGGGGACGGTGTAGAGGGAGCTTTACTCTGTATCTAACCCCGTGCTGTACCTGTCCTGGGAGTGTTTGATGGGGACGGTGCAGAGGGAGATTTACTCTGTATCTAACCCCGTGCTGTACCTGTCCTGGGAGTGGGTGATGGGGACAGTGTAGAGGGAGCTTTACTCTGTATCTAACCCCGTGCTGTACCTGTCCTGGGAGTGTTTGATGGGGCCGGTGCAGAGGGAAATTTACTCTCTATCTAACCCCGTGCTGTACCTGTCCTGGGAGTGTTTGATGGGGACAGTGTAGAGGGAGCTTTACTCTGTATCTAACCCTGTGCTGTACCTGTCCTTGGGAGTGTTTGATGGCGACAGTGTAGAGGGATCTTTACTCTGTATCTAACCACGTGCTGTACCTGTCCTGGGAGTGTTTGATGGGGACAGTGTAGAGGGAGCTTTACTCTGTATCTAACCCCGTGCTGTACATGTCCTGGGAGTGTTTGATGGGGACCGTGTAGAGGGAGATTTAATCTGTATCTAACCCCGTGCTGTACCTGTCCTGGGAGTGTTTGATGGGGACAGTGTAGAGGGAGATTTACTCTGTATCTAACCCCGTGCAGTACCTGTCCTGGGAGTGTTTGATGGGGACGGTGTAGAGGGAGCTTTACTCTGTATCTATCCCCGTGCTGTACCTGTCCAGGGAGTGTTTGATGGGGACAGTGTAGATTGGAGATTTACTCTGTATCTAACCCCATGCTGTACCTGTCCTGGGAGTGTTTGATGGGGACAGTGTAGAGGGAGCTTTACTCTGTATCTAACCCCGTGCTGTACCTGTGCTGGGAGTGTTTGATGGGGACAGTGTAGAGGGAGCTTTACTCTGTATCTAACCCCGTGCTGTACCTGTCCTGGGAGTGTTTGATGGGGACGGTGTAGAGGGAGATTTACTCTGTATCTAACCCCGTGCTGTACCTGTCCTGGGAGTGTTTGATGGGGACAGTGTAGAGGGAGATTTACTCTGTATCTAACCCTGTGCTGTACCTGTCCTGGGAGTTTTTGATGGGGATGGTGTAGAGGGAGCTTTACTCTGTATCTAACCCCGTGCTGTACCTGTCCTGGGAGTGTTTGATGGGGACAGTGTAGAGGGAGCTTTACTCTGTATCTTACCCCGTGCTGTACCTGTCCTGGGAGTGTTTGATGGGGACGGTGTAGAGGGAGATTTACTCTGTATCTAACCCCTTGCTGTACCTGTCCTGGGAGTGTTTGATGGGGACGGTGTAGAGGGAGATTTACTCTGTATCTAACCCCGTGCTGTACCTGTCCTGGGAGTCTTTGATGGGGACAGTGTAGAGGGATCTTTACTCTGTATCTAACCACGTGCTGTACCTGTCCTGGGAGTGTTTGATGGGGACAGTGAAGAGGGAGCTTTACTCTGTATCTAACCCCGTGCTGTACCTGTCCTGGGAGTGTTTGATGGGGACCGTGTAGAGGGAGATTTACTCTGTATCTAACCCCGTGCTGTACCTGTCCTGGGAGTGTTTGATGGGGACAGTGTAGAGGGAGATTTACTCTGTATCTAACCCCGTGCAGTACCTGTCCTCGGAGTGTTTGATGGGGACGGTGTAGAGGGAGCTTTACTCTGTATCTAACCCCGTGCTGTACCTGTCCAGGGAGTGTTTGATGGGGACAGTGTAGATTGGAGATTTACTCTGTATCTAACCCCATGCTGTACCTGTCCTGGGAGTGTTTGATGGGGACAGTGTAGAGGGAGCTTTACTCTGTATCTAACCCCGTGCTGTACCTGTGCTGGGAGCGTTTGATGGGGACAGTGTAGAGGGAGCTTTACTCTGTATCTAACCCCGTGCTGTACCTGTCCTGGGAGTGTTTGATGGGGACGGTGTAGAGGGAGATTTACTCTGTATCTAACACCGTGCTGTACCTGTCCTGGGAGTGTTTGATGGGGACAGTGTAGAGGGAGATTTACTCTGTATCTAACCCCGTGCTGTACCTGTCCTAGGAGTTTTTGATGGGGATGGTGTAGAGGGAGATTTACTCTGTATCTAACCCCGTGCTGTACCTGTCCTGGGAGTGTTTGATGGGGACAGTGTAGAGGGAGCTTTACTCTGTATCTAACCCCGTGCTGTACCTGTGCTGGGAGCGTTTGATGGGGACAGTGTAGAGGGAGCTTTACTCTGTATCTAACCCCTTGCTGTACCTGTCCTGGGAGTGTTTGATGGGGACGGTGTAGAGGGAGATTTACTCTGTATCTAACACCGTGCTGTACCTGTCCTGGGAGTGTTTGATGGGGACAGTGTAGAGGGAGCTTTACTCTGTATCTAACCCCGTGCTGTACCTGTCCTGGGAGTGTTTGATGGGGACAGTGTAGAGGGAGATTTACTCTGTATCTAACCCCGTGCTGTACCTGTCCTGGGAGTGTTTGATCTGGATGGTGTAGAGGGAGATTTACTCTGTATCTAACCCCATGCTGTACCTGTCCTGGGAGTGTTTGATGGGGACAGTGTAGAGGGAGATTTACTCTGTATCTAACCCCGTGCTGTACCAGTCCTGGGAGTGTTTGATGTGGACGGTGTAGAGGGAGCTTTACTCTGTATCTAACCCCGTGCTGTACCTGTCCTGTGAGTGTTTGATGGGGACAGTGTAGAGGGAGCTTTACTCTGTATCTAACCCCGTGTTGTACCTGTCCTATGAGTTTTTGATGGGGACAGTGTAGAGGGAGATTTACTCTGTATCTAACCCCGTGCTGTACCTGTCCTGGGATTGTTTGATGGGGACGGTGTAGAGGGAGCTTTACTCTGTATCTAACCCCGTGCTGCACCTGTCCTGGGAGTGTTTGATGGGGACGGTGTAGAGGGAGATTTACTCTGTATCTAACCCCGTGCTGTACTTGTCCTGGGAGTGTTTGATGGGGACGGTGTAGAGGGAGCTTTACTCTGTATCTAACCCCGTGCTGTACCTGTCCTGGGAGTGTTTGATGGGGACAGTGCAGAGGGAGATTTACTCTGTATCTAACCCCGTGTTGTACCTGTCCTGTGAGTGTTTGATGGGGACAGTGTAGAGGGAGATTTACTCTGTATCTAACCCCGTGCTGTACCTGTCCTGGGAGTGTTTGATGGGGACGGTGCAGAGGGAGATTTACTCTGTATCTAACCCCGTGCTGTACCTGTCCTGGGATTGTTTGATGGGGACGGTGTAGATGGAGCTTTACTCTGTATCTAACCCCGTGCTGTACCTGTCCTGGGAGTGTTTGATGGGGACGGTGCAGAGGGAGATTTACTCTGTATCTAACCCCGTGCTGTACCTGTCCTGGGAGTGTTTGATGGGGACAGTGTAGAGGGAGCTTTACTCTGTATCTAACCCCGTGCTGTACCTGTCCTGGGAGTGTTTGATGGGGACGGTGCAGAGGGAAATTTACTCTCTATCTTACCCCGTGCTGTACCTGTCCTGGGAGTGTTTGATGGGGACAGTGTAGAGGGAGCTTTACTCTGTATCTAACCCCGTGCTGTACCTGTCCTTGGGAGTGTTTGATGGCGACAGTGTAGAGGGATCTTTACTCTGTATCTAACCACGTGCTGTACCTGTCCTGGGAGTGTTTGATGGGGACAGTGTAGAGGGAGCTTTACTCTGTATCTAACCCCGTGCTGTACCTGTCCTGGGAGTGTTTGATGGGGACCGTGTAGAGGGAGATTTACTCTGTATCTAACCCCGTGCTGTACCTGTCCTGGGAGTGTTTGATGGGGACAGTGTAGAGGGAGATTTACTCTGTATCTAACCCCGTGCAGTACCTGTCCTGGGAGTGTTTGATGGGGACGGTGTAGAGGGAGCTTTACTCTGTATCTAACCCCGTGCTGTACCTGTCCAGGGAGTGTTTGATGGGGACAGTGTAGATTGGAGATTTACTCTGTATCTAACCCCATGCTGTACCTGTCCTGGGAGTGTTTGATGGGGACAGTGTAGAGGGAGCTTTACTCTGTATCTAACCCCGTGCTGTACCTGTGCTGGGAGCGTTTGATGGGGACAGTGTAGAGGGAGCTTTACTCTGTATCTAACCCCGTGCTGTACCTGTCCTGGGAGTGTTTGATGGGGACGGTGTAGAGGGAGATTTACTCTGTATCTAACCCCGTGCTGTACCTGTCCTGGGAGTTTTTGATGGGGATGGTGTAGAGGGAGATTTACTCTGTATCTAACCCCGTGCTGTACCTGTCCTGGGAGTTTTTGATGGGGATGGTGTAGAGGGAGATTTACTCTGTATCTAACCCCGTGCTGTACCTGTCCTGGGAGTGTTTGATGGGGACAGTGTAGAGGGAGCTTTACTCTGTATCTAACCCCGTGCTGTACCTGTCCTGGGAGTGTTTGATGGGGACGGTGTAGAGGGAGATTTACTCTGTATCTAACCCCTTCCTGTACCTGTCCTGGGAGTGTTTGATGGGGACGGTGTAGAGGTAGATTTACTCTGTATCTAACCCCGTGCTGTACCTGTCCTGGGAGTCTTTGATGGGGACAGTGTAGAGGGATCTTTACTCTGTATCTAACCACGTGCTGTACCTGTCCTGGGAGTGTTTGATGGGGACAGTGTAGAGGGAGCTTTACTCTGTATCTAACCCCGTGCTGTACCTGTCCTGGGAGTGTTTGATGGGGACCGTGTAGAGGGAGATTTCCTCTGTATCTTACCCCGTGCTGTACCTGTCCTGGGAGTGTTTGATGGGGACAGTGTAGAGGGAGATTTACTCTGTATCTAACCCCGTGCAGTACCTGTCCTGGGAGTGTTTGATGGGGACGGTGTAGAGGGAGCTTTACTCTGTATCTAACCCCGTGCTGTACCTGTCCAGGGAGTGTTTGATGGGGACAGTGTAGATTGGAGATTTACTCTGTATCTAACCCCATGCTGTACCTGTCCTGGGAGTGTTTGATGGGGACAGTGTAGAGGGAGCTTTACTCTGTATCTAACCCCGTGCTGTACCTGTGCTGGGAGCGTTTGATGGGGACAGTGTAGAGGGAGCTTTACTCTGTATCTAACCCCGTGCTGTACCTGTCCTGGGAGTGTTTGATGGGGACGGTGTAGAGGGAGATTT
The DNA here is from genome assembly GCA_026770705.1 of Isurus oxyrinchus. Taxonomy (NCBI): domain Eukaryota; kingdom Metazoa; phylum Chordata; class Chondrichthyes; order Lamniformes; family Lamnidae; genus Isurus; species Isurus oxyrinchus. The sequence continues at coordinate 36,027 of JANJGN010002170.1, forward strand.
ACTCTGTATCTAACACCGTGCTGTACCTGTCCTGGGAGTGTTTGATGGGGACAGTGTAGAGGGAGATTTACTCTGTATCTAACCCCGTGCTGTATCTGTCCTGGGAGTTTTTGATGGGGATGGTGTAGAGGGAGATTTACTCTGTATCTAACCCCGTGCTGTACCTGTCCTGGGAGTGTTTGATGGGGACAGTGTAGAGGGAGCTTTACTCTGTATCTAACCCCGTGCTGTACCTGTGCTGGGAGCGTTTGATGGGGACAGTGTAGAGGGAGCTTTACTCTGTATCTAACCCCTTGCTGTACCTGTCCTGGCAGTGTTTGATGGGGACGGTGTAGAGGGAGATTTACTCTGTATCTAACACCGTGCTGTACCTGTCCTGGGAGTGTTTGATGGGGACAGTGTAGAGGGAGATTTACTCTGTATCTAACCCCGTGCTGTACCTGTCCTGGGAGTGTTTGATGGGGATGGTGTAGAGGGAGATTTACTCTGTATCTAACCCCATGCTGTACCTGTCCTGGGAGTGTTTGATGGGGACAGTGTAGAGGGAGATTTACTCTGTATCTAACCCCGTGCTGTACCAGTCCTGGGAGTGTTTGATGTGGACGGTGTAGAGGGAGCTTTACTCTGTATCTAACCCCGTGCTGTACCTGTCCTGGGAGTGTTTGATGGGGACAGTGTAGAGGGAGCTTTACTCTGTATCTAACCCCGTGTTGTACCTGTCCTATGAGTTTTTGATGGGGACAGTGTAGAGGGAGATTTACTCTGTATCTAACCCCGTGCTGTACCTGTCCTGGGATTGTTTGATGGGGACGGTGTAGAGGGAGCTTTACTCTGTATCTAACCCCGTGCTGTACCTGTCCTGGGAGTGTTTGATGGGGACAGTGCAGAGGGAGATTTACTCTGTATCTAACCCCGTGTTGTACCTGTCCTGTGAGTGTTTGATGGGGACAGTGTAGAGGGAGATTTACTCTATATCTAACCCCGTGCTGTACCTGTCCTGGGATTGTTTGATGGGGACGGTGTAGATGGAGCTTTACTCTGTATCTAACCCCGTGCTGTACCTGTCCTGGGATTGTTTGATGGGGACGGTGTAGATGGAGCTTTACTCTGTATCTAACCCCGTGCTGTACCTGTCATGGGAGTGTTTGATGGGGACGGTGTAGAGGGAGCTTTACTCTGTATCTAACCCTGTGCTGTACCTGTCCTGGGAGTGTTTGATGGTGACGGTGCAGAGGGAGATTTACTCTGTATCTAACCCCGTGCTGTACCTGTCCTGGGAGTGTTTGATGGGGACAGTGTAGAGGGAGCTTTACTCTGTATCTAACCCCGTGCTGTACCTGTCCTGGGAGTGTTTGCTGGGGACGGTGCAGAGGGAAATTTACTCTCTATCTAACCCCGTGCTGTACCTGTCCTGGGAGTGTTTGATGGGGACAGTGTAGAGGGAGCTTTACTCTGTATCTAACCCCGTGCTGTACCTGTCCTGGGAGTGTTTGATGGGGACAGTGTAGAGGGAGCTTTACTCTGTATCTAACCCCGTGCTGTACCTGTGCTGGGAGCGTTTGATGGGGACAGTGTAGAGGGAGCTTTACTCTGTATCTAACCCCTTGCTGTACCTGTCCTGGGAGTGTTTGATGGGGACGGTGTAGAGGGAGATTTACTCTGTATCTAACACCGTGCTGTACCTGTCCTGGGAGTGTTTGATGGGGACAGTGTAGAGGGAGCTTTACTCTGTATCTAACCCCGTGCTGTACCTGTCCTGGGAGTGTTTGATGGGGACAGTGTAGAGGGAGATTTACTCTGTATCTAACCCCGTGCTGTACCTGTCCTGGGAGTGTTTGATCTGGATGGTGTAGAGGGAGATTTACTCTGTATCTAACCCCATGCTGTACCTGTCCTGGGAGTGTTTGATGGGGACAGTGTAGAGGGAGATTTACTCTGTATCTAACCCCGTGCTGTACCAGTCCTGGGAGTGTTTGATGTGGACGGTGTAGAGGGAGCTTTACTCTGTATCTAACCCCGTGCTGTACCTGTCCTGTGAGTGTTTGATGGGGACAGTGTAGAGGGAGCTTTACTCTGTATCTAACCCCGTGTTGTACCTGTCCTATGAGTTTTTGATGGGGACAGTGTAGAGGGAGATTTACTCTGTATCTAACCCCGTGCTGTACCTGTCCTGGGATTGTTTGATGGGGACGGTGTAGAGGGAGCTTTACTCTGTATCTAACCCCGTGCTGCACCTGTCCTGGGAGTGTTTGATGGGGACGGTGTAGAGGGAGATTTACTCTGTATCTAACCCCGTGCTGTACTTGTCCTGGGAGTGTTTGATGGGGACGGTGTAGAGGGAGCTTTACTCTGTATCTAACCCCGTGCTGTACCTGTCCTGGGAGTGTTTGATGGGGACAGTGCAGAGGGAGATTTACTCTGTATCTAACCCCGTGTTGTACCTGTCCTGTGAGTGTTTGATGGGGACAGTGTAGAGGGAGATTTACTCTGTATCTAACCCCGTGCTGTACCTGTCCTGGGAGTGTTTGATGGGGACGGTGCAGAGGGAGATTTACTCTGTATCTAACCCCGTGCTGTACCTGTCCTGGGATTGTTTGATGGGGACGGTGTAGATGGAGCTTTACTCTGTATCTAACCCCGTGCTGTACCTGTCCTGGGAGTGTTTGATGGGGACGGTGCAGAGGGAGATTTACTCTGTATCTAACCCCGTGCTGTACCTGTCCTGGGAGTGTTTGATGGGGACAGTGTAGAGGGAGCTTTACTCTGTATCTAACCCCGTGCTGTACCTGTCCTGGGAGTGTTTGATGGGGACGGTGCAGAGGGAAATTTACTCTCTATCTTACCCCGTGCTGTACCTGTCCTGGGAGTGTTTGATGGGGACAGTGTAGAGGGAGCTTTACTCTGTATCTAACCCCGTGCTGTACCTGTCCTTGGGAGTGTTTGATGGCGACAGTGTAGAGGGATCTTTACTCTGTATCTAACCACGTGCTGTACCTGTCCTGGGAGTGTTTGATGGGGACAGTGTAGAGGGAGCTTTACTCTGTATCTAACCCCGTGCTGTACCTGTCCTGGGAGTGTTTGATGGGGACCGTGTAGAGGGAGATTTACTCTGTATCTAACCCCGTGCTGTACCTGTCCTGGGAGTGTTTGATGGGGACAGTGTAGAGGGAGATTTACTCTGTATCTAACCCCGTGCAGTACCTGTCCTGGGAGTGTTTGATGGGGACGGTGTAGAGGGAGCTTTACTCTGTATCTAACCCCGTGCTGTACCTGTCCAGGGAGTGTTTGATGGGGACAGTGTAGATTGGAGATTTACTCTGTATCTAACCCCATGCTGTACCTGTCCTGGGAGTGTTTGATGGGGACAGTGTAGAGGGAGCTTTACTCTGTATCTAACCCCGTGCTGTACCTGTGCTGGGAGCGTTTGATGGGGACAGTGTAGAGGGAGCTTTACTCTGTATCTAACCCCGTGCTGTACCTGTCCTGGGAGTGTTTGATGGGGACGGTGTAGAGGGAGATTTACTCTGTATCTAACCCCGTGCTGTACCTGTCCTGGGAGTTTTTGATGGGGATGGTGTAGAGGGAGATTTACTCTGTATCTAACCCCGTGCTGTACCTGTCCTGGGAGTTTTTGATGGGGATGGTGTAGAGGGAGATTTACTCTGTATCTAACCCCGTGCTGTACCTGTCCTGGGAGTGTTTGATGGGGACAGTGTAGAGGGAGCTTTACTCTGTATCTAACCCCGTGCTGTACCTGTCCTGGGAGTGTTTGATGGGGACGGTGTAGAGGGAGATTTACTCTGTATCTAACCCCTTCCTGTACCTGTCCTGGGAGTGTTTGATGGGGACGGTGTAGAGGTAGATTTACTCTGTATCTAACCCCGTGCTGTACCTGTCCTGGGAGTCTTTGATGGGGACAGTGTAGAGGGATCTTTACTCTGTATCTAACCACGTGCTGTACCTGTCCTGGGAGTGTTTGATGGGGACAGTGTAGAGGGAGCTTTACTCTGTATCTAACCCCGTGCTGTACCTGTCCTGGGAGTGTTTGATGGGGACCGTGTAGAGGGAGATTTCCTCTGTATCTTACCCCGTGCTGTACCTGTCCTGGGAGTGTTTGATGGGGACAGTGTAGAGGGAGATTTACTCTGTATCTAACCCCGTGCAGTACCTGTCCTGGGAGTGTTTGATGGGGACGGTGTAGAGGGAGCTTTACTCTGTATCTAACCCCGTGCTGTACCTGTCCAGGGAGTGTTTGATGGGGACAGTGTAGATTGGAGATTTACTCTGTATCTAACCCCATGCTGTACCTGTCCTGGGAGTGTTTGATGGGGACAGTGTAGAGGGAGCTTTACTCTGTATCTAACCCCGTGCTGTACCTGTGCTGGGAGCGTTTGATGGGGACAGTGTAGAGGGAGCTTTACTCTGTATCTAACCCCGTGCTGTACCTGTCCTGGGAGTGTTTGATGGGGACGGTGTAGAGGGAGATTTACTCTGTATCTAACACCGTGCTGTACCTGTCCTGGGAGTGTTTGATGGGGACAGTGTAGAGGGAGATTTACTCTGTATCTAACCCCGTGCTGTATCTGTCCTGGGAGTTTTTGATGGGGATGGTGTAGAGGGAGATTTACTCTGTATCTAACCCCGTGCTGTACCTGTCCTGGGAGTGTTTGATGGGGACAGTGTAGAGGGAGCTTTACTCTGTATCTAACCCCGTGCTGTACCTGTGCTGGGAGCGTTTGATGGGGACAGTGTAGAGGGAGCTTTACTCTGTATCTAACCCCTTGCTGTACCTGTCCTGGCAGTGTTTGATGGGGACGGTGTAGAGGGAGATTTACTCTGTATCTAACACCGTGCTGTACCTGTCCTGGGAGTGTTTGATGGGGACAGTGTAGAGGGAGATTTACTCTGTATCTAACCCCGTGCTGTACCTGTCCTGGGAGTGTTTGATGGGGATGGTGTAGAGGGAGATTTACTCTGTATCTAACCCCATGCTGTACCTGTCCTGGGAGTGTTTGATGGGGACAGTGTAGAGGGAGATTTACTCTGTATCTAACCCCGTGCTGTACCAGTCCTGGGAGTGTTTGATGTGGACGGTGTAGAGGGAGCTTTACTCTGTATCTAACCCCGTGCTGTACCTGTCCTGGGAGTGTTTGATGGGGACAGTGTAGAGGGAGCTTTACTCTGTATCTAACCCCGTGTTGTACCTGTCCTATGAGTTTTTGATGGGGACAGTGTAGAGGGAGATTTACTCTGTATCTAACCCCGTGCTGTACCTGTCCTGGGATTGTTTGATGGGGACGGTGTAGAGGGAGCTTTACTCTGTATCTAACCCCGTGCTGTACCTGTCCTGGGAGTGTTTGATGGGGACAGTGCAGAGGGAGATTTACTCTGTATCTAACCCCGTGTTGTACCTGTCCTGTGAGTGTTTGATGGGGACAGTGTAGAGGGAGATTTACTCTATATCTAACCCCGTGCTGTACCTGTCCTGGGATTGTTTGATGGGGACGGTGTAGATGGAGCTTTACTCTGTATCTAACCCCGTGCTGTACCTGTCCTGGGATTGTTTGATGGGGACGGTGTAGATGGAGCTTTACTCTGTATCTAACCCCGTGCTGTACCTGTCATGGGAGTGTTTGATGGGGACGGTGTAGAGGGAGCTTTACTCTGTATCTAACCCTGTGCTGTACCTGTCCTGGGAGTGTTTGATGGTGACGGTGCAGAGGGAGATTTACTCTGTATCTAACCCCGTGCTGTACCTGTCCTGGGAGTGTTTGATGGGGACAGTGTAGAGGGAGCTTTACTCTGTATCTAACCCCGTGCTGTACCTGTCCTGGGAGTGTTTGCTGGGGACGGTGCAGAGGGAAATTTACTCTCTATCTAACCCCGTGCTGTACCTGTCCTGGGAGTGTTTGATGGGGACAGTGTAGAGGGAGCTTTACTCTGTATCTAACCCCGTGCTGTACCTGTCCTTGGGAGTGTTTGATGGCGACAGTGTAGAGGGATCTTTACTCTGTATCTAACCACGTGCTGTACCTGTCCTGGGAGTGTTTGATGGGGACAGTGAAGAGGGAGCTTTACTCTGTATCTAACCCCGTGCTGTACCTGTCCTGGGAGTGTTTCATGGGGACCGTGTAGAGGGAGATTTACTCTGTATCTAACCCCGTGCTGTAACTGTCCTGGGAGTGTTTGATGGGGACAGTGTAGAGGGAGATTTACTCTGTATCTAACCCCGTGCAGTACCTGTCCTGGGAGTGTTTGATGGGGACGGTGTAGAGGGAGCTTTACTCTGTATCTAACCCCGTGCTGTACCTGTCCAGGGAGTGTTTGATGGGGACAGTGTAGATTGGAGATTTACTCTGTATCTAACCCCATGCTGTACCTGTCCTGGGAGTGTTTGATGGGGACAGTGTAGAGGGAGCTTTACTCTGTATCTAACCCCGTGCTGTACCTGTCCTGGAAGTGTTTGATGGGGACAGTGTAGAGGGAGATTTACTCTGTATCTAACCCCATGCCAAAACTTTCCTGGAAGTGTTTGCTGGGGATGGTGTCGAGGGAGGTTTACTCTGTATCTAACCCCGTGCTGTACCTGTCCTGGGAGTGTTTGATGGGGACAGTGTAGAGGGAGATTTACTCTGTATCTAACACCGTGCTGTACCTGTCCTGGGAGTGTTTGATGGGGACAGTGTAGAGAGAGCTTTACTGTTTATCTAACACCGTGCTGTGCCTGTCCTGGGAGTGTTTGAATGGGACGGTTAAGAGGGAGCTTTACTCTGTATCTAACCCCGTGCTGTACCTGTCCTGGGAGTGTTTGATGGAGACAGTGTAGAGGGAGCTTTACTCTGTATCTAACCCCGTGCTGTACCTGTCCTGGGAGTGTTTGATGGGGACAGTGTAGAGGGAGCTTTACTCTGTATCTAACCCCGTGCTGTACCTGTCCTGGGAGTGTTTGATGTGGACAAAGTAGAGGGAGATTTACTCTGTATCTAACCCCATGCTGTACATGTCCTGTGAGTGTTTGATGGGGACAGTGTAGAGGGAGCTTTACTCTGTATCTAACCCCGTGCTGTACCTGTCCTGGGAGTGTTTGATGGGGACAGTGTAGAGGGAGATTTAGTCTGTATCTAATCCCGTGCTGTACCTGTCCTGGGAGTGTTTGATGGGGACAGTGTAGAGGGAGATTTACTCTTATCTAACCCGGTGCTGTACCTGTCCTGGGAGTGTTTGATGGGGACAGTGTAGAGGGAGCTTTACTCTGTATCTGACCCCGTGCTGTACCTGTCCTGGGAGTGTTTGATGGGGACAGTGTAGAGGGAGCTTTACTCAGTATCTCACCCCGTGCTGTACCTGTCCTGGGAGTGTTTGATGGGGACAGTGTAGAGGGAGTTTTACTCTGTATCTGACCCCTTGCTGTACCTGTCCTGGGAGTGTTTGATGGGGACAGTGTAGAGGGAGCTTTACTCTGTATCTAACCCCGTGCTGTACCTGTCCTGGAAGTGTTTGATGGGGAAAGTGTAGAGGGAGCTTTGCTCTGTATCTAACCCCGTGCTGTACCTGTCCTGGGAGTGTTTGATGGGGAGAGTGTAGAGGGTGATTTACTCTCTATCTAACCCTGTGTTGTACCTGTCCTGGGAGTGTTTGATGGGGACAGCGTAGAGGGAGCTTTACTCTGTATCTAACCCCGTGCTGTACCTGTCCTGGAAGTGTTTGATAGGGACAGTGTAGAGGGAGATTTACTCTGTATCTTACCCCGTGCTGTACCTGTCCTGGGAGTGTTTGATGTGGACAGTGTAGAGAGAGCTTTACTCTGTATCTAACCCCGTGCTGTACCTGTCCTGGGAGTGTTTGATGGGGACAGTGGAGAGGGATATTTACTCTCTATCTAACCCCGTGCTGTACCTGTCCTGGGAGTGTTTGATGGGGACGTTGTAGAGGGAGCTTTACTCTGTAGGTAACCCCGTGCTGTACCAGTCCTGGGAGTGTTTGATGGGGACAGTGTAGAGGGAGATTTACACTGTATCTAACCCCGTGCTGTACCTGTCCTGGGAGTGTTTGATGGGGACAGTGTAGAGGGAGCTTTACTCTGTATCTAACCCCGTGCTGTACCTGTCCTGGGAGTGTTTGATGGGGACAGTGTAGAGGGAGATTTACTCTGTATCTTACCCCGTGCTGTACCTGTCCTGGGAGTGTTTGATGGGGACAGTGTAGAGGGAGATGTACTCTGCATCTAACCCCGTGCTGTACCTGTCCTGGAAGTGTTTGATGGGGTCGGGGAAGAGGGAGATTTACTCTCTATCTAACACCGTGCTGTACCTGTCCTGGGAGTGTTTGAAGGGGACGGTTAAAAGGGAGCTTTACTCTGTATCTAACCCCGTGCTATACCTGTCCTGGGAGTGTTTGATGGAGACAGTGTAGAGGGAGCTTTACTCTGTATCTAACCCCGTGCTGTACCTGTCCTGGGAGTGTTTGATGGGGACAGAGTAGAGGGAGATTTACTCTGTATCTAACCCCGTGCTGTACCTGTCCTGGGAGTGTTTGATGGGGACAGTGTAGAGGGAGATTTACTCTGTATCTAACCCCGTGCTGTACCTGTCCTGGGAGTGTTTGATGGGGATGGTGTAGAGGGAGATTTACTCTGTATCTAACCCCGTGCTGTACCTGTCCTGGGAGTGTTTGATGGGGAAAGTGTAGAGGGAGATTTACTCTGTATCTAACCCCGTGCTGTACCTGTCCTGGGAATGTTTGATGGGGACAGTGTAGAGGGAGCTTTACTCTGTATCTAACCCCGTGCTGTACCTGTCCTGGGAGTGTTTGATGGAGACAGTGTAAAGGGAGCTTTACTCTTTATCTAACCCCGTGCTGTAACTGTCCTGGGAGTGTTTGATGGGGACTGTGTAGAGGGAGATTTACTCTGTATCTAACCCCGTGCTGTACCTGTCCTGGGAGTGTTTGATGGGGATGGTGTAGAGGGAGATTTACTCTGTATCTAACCCCGTGCTGTACCTGTCCTGGGAGTGTTTGATGGGAAAAGTGTAGAGGGAGATTTACTCTGTATCTAACCCCGTGCTGTACCTGTCCTGGGAATGTTTGATGGAGACAGTGTAAAGGGAGCTTTACTCTGTATCTAACCCCGTGCTGTACCTGTCCTGGGAGTGTTTGATGGGGACAGTGTAGAGGGAGATTTACTCTGTATCTAACCCCGTGCTGTACCTGTCCTGGGAGTGTTTGATGGGGACAGTGTAGAGGGATCTTTACTATGTATCTAACCCCGTGCTGTACCTGTCCTGGGAGTGTTTGATGGGGACAGTGTAGAGGGAGATTTACTCTGTATCTAACCCCGTGCTGTACCTGTCCTGGGAGTGTTTGATGGGGACAGTGTAGAGGGAGATTTACTCTGTATCTAACCCCGTGCAGTACCTGTCCTGGGAGTGTTTGATGGGGACGGTGTAGAGGGAGCTTTACTCTGTATCTAACCCCGAGCTGTACCTGTCCAGGGAGTGTTTGATGGGGACAGTGTAGATTGGAGATTTACTCTGTATCTAACCCCATGCTGTACCTGTCCTGGGAGTGTTTGATGGGGACAGTGTAGAGGGAGCTTTACTCTGTATCTAACCCCGTGCTGTACCTGTGCTGGGAGCGTTTGATGGGGACAGTGTAGAGGGATCTTTAGTCTGTATCTAACCCCGTGCTGTACCTGTCCTGGGAGTGTTTGATGGGGACGGTGTAGAGGGAGATTTACTCTGTATCTAACACCGTGCTGTACCTGTCCTGGGAGTGTTTGATGGGGACAGTGTAGAGGGAGATTTACTCTGTATCTAACCCCGTGCTGTACCTGTCCTGGGAGTTTTTGATGGGGATGGTGCAGAGGGAGATTTACTCTGTATCTAACCCCGTGCTGTACCTGTCCTGGGAGTGTTTGATGGGGACAGTGTAGAGGGAGCTTTACTCTGTATCTAACCCCTGCTGTACCTGTGCTGGGAGCGTTTGATGGGGACGGTGTAGAGGGAGCTTTACTCTGTATCTAACCCCTTGCTGTACCTGTCCTGGGAGTGTTTGATGGGGACGGTGTAGAGGGAGATTTACTCTGTATCTAACACCGTGCTATACCTGTCCTGGGAGTGTTTGATGGGGACAGTGTAGAGGGAGCTTTACTCTGTATCTAACCCCGTGCTGTATCTGTCCTGGGAGTGTTTGATGGGGATGGTGTAGAGGGAGATTTACTCTGTATCTAACCCCATGCTGTACCTGTCCTGGGAGTGTTTGATGGGGACGGTGCAGAGGGAGCTTTACTCTGTATCTAACCCCGTGCTGTACCTGTCCTGGGAGTGTTTGATGGGGACAGTGTAGAGGGAGATTTACTCTGTATCTAACCCCGTGCTGTACCTGTCCTGGGAGTTTTTGATGGGGATGGTGTAGAGGGAGATTTACTCTGTATCTAACCCCGTGCTGTACCTGTCCTGGGAGTGTTTGTTGGGGACAGTGTAGAGGGAGCTTTACTCTGTATCTAACCCCGTGCTGTACCTGTGCTGGGAGCGTTTGATGGGGACAGTGTAGAGGGAGCTTTACTCTGTATCTAACCCCTTGCTGTACCTGTCCTGGGAGTGTTTGATGGGGACGGTGTAGAGGGAGATTTACTCTGTATCTAACCCCGTGCTGTACCTGTCCTGGGAGTGTTTGATGGAGACAGTGTAGAGGGAGATTTACTCTGTATCTAACCCCATGCTGTACCTGTCCTGGGAGTGTTTGATGGGGACAGTGTAGAGGGAGATTTACTCTGTATCTAACCCCGTGCTGTACCAGTCCTGGGAGTGTTTGATGTGGACGGTGTAGAGGGAGCTTTACTCTGTATCTAACCCCGTGCTGTACCTGTCCTGGGAGTGTTTGATGGGGACAGTGTAGAGGGAGATATACTCTGTATCTTACCCCGTGCTGTACCTGTCCAGGGAGTGTTTGATGGGGACAGTGTAGATTGGAGATTTACTCTGTATCTAACCCCATGCTGTACCTGTCCTGGGAGTGTTTGATGGGGACATTGTAGAGGGAGCTTTACTCTGTATCTAACCCCGTGCTGTACCTGTGCTGGGAGCGTTTGATGGGGACAGTGTAGAGGGAGCTTTACTCTGTATCTAACCCCGTGCTGTACCTGTCCTGGGAGTGTTTGATGGGGACGGTGTAGAGGGAGATTTACTCTGTATCTAACACCGTGCTGTACCTGTCCTGGGAGCGTTTGATGGGGACAGTGTAGAGGGAGATTTACTCTGTATCTAACCCCGTGCTGTACCTGTCCTGGGAGTTTTTGATGGGGATGGTGTAGAGGGAGATTTACTCTGTATCTAACCCCGTGCTGTACCTGTCCTGGGAGTGTTTGATGGGGACAGTGTAGAGGGAGCTTTACTCTGTATCTAACCCCGTGCTGTACCTGTGCTGGGAGCGTTTGATGGGGACAGTGCAGAGGGAGCTTTACTCTGTATCTAACCCCTTGCTGTACCTGTCCTGGGAGTGTTTGATGGGGACGGTGTAGAGTGAGATTTACTCTGTATCTAACACCGTGCTGTACCTGTCCTGGGAGTGTTTGATGGGGACAGTGTAGAGGGAGCTTTACTCTGTATCTAACCCCGTGCTGTACCTGTCCTGGGAGTGTTTGATGGGGATGGTGTAGAGGGAGATTTACTCTGTATCTAACCCCATGCTGTACCTGTCCTGGGAGTGTTTGATGGGGACAGTGTAGAGGGAGATTTACTCTGTATCTAACCCCGTGCTGTACCAGTCCTGGGAGTGTTTGATGTGGACGGTGTAGAGGGAGCTTTACTCTGTATCTAACCCCGTGCTGTACCTGTCCTGGGAGTGTTTGATGGGGACAGTGTAGAGGGAGCTTTGCTCTGTATCTAACCCCGTGTTGTACCTGTCCTATGAGTTTTTGATGGGGACAGTGTAGAGGGAGATTTACTCTGTATCTAACCCCGTGCTGTACCTGTCCTGGGATTGTTTGATGGGGACGGTGTAGAGGGAGCTTTACTCTGTATCTAACCCCGTGCTGCACCTGTCCTGGGAGTGTTTGATGGGGACGGTGTAGAGGGAGATTTACTCTGTATCTAACCCCGTGCTGTACCTGTCCTGGGAGTGTTTGATGGGGACGGTGTAGAGGGAGCTTTACTCTGTATCTAACCCCGTGCTGTACCTGTCCTGGGAGTGTTTGATGGGGACAGTGCAGAGGGAGATTTACTCTGTATCTAACCCCGTGTTGTACCTGTCCTGTGAGTGTTTGATGGGGACAGTGTAGAGGGAGATTTACTCTGTATCTAACCCCGTGCTGTACCTGTCCTGGGATTGTTTGATGGGGACGGTGTAGATGGAGCTTTACTCTGTATCTAACCCCGTGCTGTTCCTGTCCTGGGATTGTTTGATGGGGACGGTGTAGATGGAGCTTTACACTGTATCTAACCCCGTGCTGTACCTGTCCTGGGAGTGTTTGATGGGGACGGTGTAGAGGGAGCTTTACTCTGTATCTAACCCTGTGCTGTACCTGTCCTGGGAGTGTTTGATGGGGACAGTGTAGAGGGAGCTTTACTCTGTATCTAACCCCTTGCTGTACCTGTCCTGGGAGTGTTTGATGGGGACGGTGCAGAGGGAAATTTACTCTCTATCTAACCCCGTGCTGTACCTGTCCTGGGAGTGTTTGATGGGGACAGTGTAGAGGGAGCTTTACTCTGTATCTAACCCCGTGCTGTACCTGTCCTTGGGAGTGTTTGATGGCGACAGTGTAGAAGGAGCTTTACTCTGTATATAACCCCGTGCTGTACCTGTCCTGGGAGTGTTTGATGGGGACGGTGCAGAGGGAAATTTACTCTCTATCTAACCCCGTGCTGTACCTGTCCTGGGAGTGTTTGATGGGGACAGTGTAGAGGGAGCTTTACTCTGTATCTAACCCCATGCTGTACCTGTCCTGGGAGTGCTTGATGGGGACGGTGTAGAGGGATCTTTACTCTGTATCTAACCACGTGCTGTACCTGTCCTGGGAGTGTTTGATGGGGACAGTGAAGAGGGAGCTTTACTCTGTATCTAACCCCGTGCTGTACCTGTCCTGGGAGTGTTTGATGGGGACCGTGTAGAGGGAGATTTACTCTGTATCTAACCCTGTGCTGTACCTGTCCTGGGAGTGTTTGATGGGGACAGTGTAGAGGGAGATTTACTCTGTATCTAACCCCGTGCTGTACCTGTCCTGGGAGTGTTTGATGGGGACGGTGTAGAGGGAGATTTACTCGGTATCTAACCCCGTGCTGTACCTGTCCTGGGAGTGTTTGATGGGGACGGTGTAGAGGGAGCTTTACTCTGTATCTAACCCCGTGCTGTACCTGTCCAGGGAGTGTTTGATGGGGACAGTGTAGATTGGAGATTTACTCTGTATCTAACCCCATGCTGTACCTGTCCTGGGAGTGTTTGATGGGGACAGTGTAGAGGGAGCTTTACTCTGTATCTAACCCCGTGCTGTACCTGTGCTGGGAGCGTTTGATGGGGACAGTGTAGAGGGAGCTTTACTCTGTATCTAACCCCGTGCTGTACCTGTCCTGGGAGTGTTTGATGGGGACGTTGTAGAGGGAGCTTTACTCTGTATGTAACGCCGTGCTGTACCTGTCCTGGGAGTGTTTGATCGGGACAGTGTAGAGGGAGATTTACTCTGTATCTAACCCCGTGCTGTACCTGTCCTGGGAGTTTTTGATGGGGATGGTGTAGAGGGAGATTTACTCTGTATCTAACCCCGTGCTGTACCTGTCCTGGGAGTGTTTGATGGGGATAGTGTAGAGGGAGCTTTACTCTGTATCTAACCCCGTGCTGTACCTGTCCTGGGAGCGTTTGATGGGAACGGTGTAGAGGGAGCTTTACTCTGTATCTAACCCCTTGCTGTACCTGTCCTGGGAGTGTTTGATGGGGACGGTGTAGAGGGAGATTTACTCTGTATCTAACACCGTGCTGTACCTGTCCTGGGAGTGTTTGATGGGGACAGTGTAGAGGGAGCTTTACTCTGTATCTAACCACGTGCTGTACCTGTCCTGGGAGTGTTTGATGGGGACAGTGTAGAGGGAGCTTTACTCTGTATCTAACCCCGTGCTGTACCTGTCCTGGGAGTGTTTGATGGGGACCGTGTAGAGGGAGATTTACTCTGTATCTAACCCCGTGCTGTACCTGTCCTGGGAGTGTTTGCTGGGGACAGTGTAGAGGGAGATTTACTCTGTATCTAACCCTGTGCAGACCTGTCCTGGGAGTGTTTGATGGGGACGGTGTAGAGGGAGCTTTACTCTGTATCTAACCCCGTGCTGTACCTGTCAAGGGAGTGTTTGATGGGGACAGTGTAGATTGGAGATTTACTCTGTATCTAACCCCATGCTGTACCTGTCCTGGGAGTGTTTGATGGGGACAGTGTAGAGGGAGCTTTACTCTGTATCTAACCCCTTGCTGTAACTGTGCTGGGAGCGTTTGATGGGGACAGTGTAGAGGGAGCGTTACTCTGTATCTAACCCCGTGCTGTACCTGTCCTGGGAGTGTTTGATGGGGACAGTGTAGAGGGAGATTTACTCTGTATCTAACCCCGTGCTGTACCTGTCCTGGGAGTTTTTGATGGGGATGGTGTAGAGGGAGATTTACTCTGTATCTAACCCCGTGCTGTACCTGTCCTGGGAGTGTTTGTTGGGGACAGTGTGGAGGGAGCTTTACTCTGTATTTAACCCCGTGCTGTACCTGTGCTGGGAGCGTTTGATGGGGACAGTGTAGAGGGAGCTTTACTCTGTATCTAACCCCTTGCTGTACCTGTCCTGGGAGTGTTTGATGGGGACGGTCTAGAGGGAGATTTACTCTGTATCTAACACCGTGCTGTACCTGTCCTGGGAGTGTTTGATGGGGACAGTGTAGAGGGAGCTTTACTCTGTATCTAACCCCGTGCTGTACCTGTCCTGGGAGTGTTTGATGGGGATGGTGTAGAGGGAGATTTACTCTGTATCTAACCCCATGCTGTACCTGTCCTGGGAGTGTTTGATGGGGACAGTGTAGAGGGAGATTTACTCTGTATCTAACCCCGTGCTGTACCAGTCCTGGGAGTGTTTGATGGGGACGGTGTAGAGGGAGCTTTACTCTGTATCTAACCCCGTTCTGTACCTGTCCTGGGAGTGTTTGATGGGGACGGTCTACAGGGAGCTTTACTCTGTATCTAACCCCGTGCTGTACCTGTCCTGGGAGTGTTTGATGGGGACAGTGTAGAGGGAGCTTTACTCTGTATCTAACCCCGTGCTGTACCTGTCCAGGGAGTGTTTGATGGGGACAGTGTAGATTGGAGATTTACTCTGTATCTAACCCCATGCTGTACCTGTCCTGGGAGTGTTTGATGGGGACATTGTAGAGGGAGCTTTACTCTGTATCTAACCCCGTGCTGTACCTGTGCTGGGAGCGTTTGATGGGGACAGTTTAGAGGGAGCTTTACTCTGTATCTAACCCCGTGCTGTACCTGTCCTGGGAGTGTTTGATGGGGACGGTGTAGAGGGAGATTTACTCTGTATCTAACACCGTGCTGTACCTGTCCTGGGAGTGTTTGATGGGGACAGTGTAGAGGGAGATTTACTCTGTATCTAACCCCGTGCTGTACCTGTCCTGGGAGTTTTTGATGGGGATGGTGTAGAGGGAGATTTACTCTGTATCTAACCCCGTGCTGTACCTGTCCTGGGAGTGTTTGATGGGGACAGTGTAGAGGGAGCTTTACTCTGTATCTAACCCCGTGCTGTACCTGTGCTGGGAGCGTTTGATGGGGACAGTGTAGAGGGAGCTTTACTCTGTATCTAAC
This sequence comes from Isurus oxyrinchus, assembly GCA_026770705.1. Taxonomy (NCBI): domain Eukaryota; kingdom Metazoa; phylum Chordata; class Chondrichthyes; order Lamniformes; family Lamnidae; genus Isurus; species Isurus oxyrinchus. The sequence continues at coordinate 51,850 of JANJGN010002170.1, forward strand.
CCCTTGCTGTACCTGTCCTGGGAGTGTTTGATCGGGACGGTGTAGAGGGAGATTTACTCTGTATCTAACACCGTGCTGTACCTGTCCTGGGAGTGTTTGATTGGGACAGTGTAGAGGGAGCTTTACTCTGTATCTAACCCCGTGCTGTACCTGTCCTGGGAGTGTTTGATGGGGATGGTGTAGAGGGAGATTTACTCTGTATCTAACCCCATGCTGTACCTGTCCTGGGAGTGTTTGATGGGGACAGTGTAGAGGGAGATTTACTCTGTATCTAACCCCGTGCTGTACCAGTCCTGGGAGTGTTTGATGTGGACGGTGTAGAGGGAGCTTTACTCTGTATCTAACCCCGTGCTGTACCTGTCCTGGGAGTGTTTGATGGGGACAGTGTAGAGGGAGCTTTACTCTGTATCTAACCCCGTGTTGTACCTGTCCTATGAGTTTTTGATGGGGACAGTGTAGAGGGAGATTTACTCTGTATCTAACCCCGTGCTGTACCTGTCCTGGGATTGTTTGATGGGGACGGTGTAGAGGGAGCTTTACTCTGTATCTAACCCCGTGCTGCACCTGTCCTGGGAGTGTTTGATGGGGACGGTGTAGAGGGAGATTTACTCTGTATCTAACCCCGTGCTGTACCTGTCCTGGGAGTGTTTGATGGGGACGGTGTAGAGGGAGCTTTACTCTGTATCTAACCCCGTGCTGTACCTGTCCTGGGAGTGTTTGATGGGGACAGTGCAGAGGGAGATTTACTCTGTATCTAACCCCGTGTTGTACCTGTCCTGTGAGTGTTTGATGGGGACAGTGTAGAGGGAGATTTACTCTGTATCTAACCCCGTGCTGTACCTGTCCTGGGATTGTTTGATGGGGACGGTGTAGATGGAGCTTTACTCTGTATCTAACCCCGTGCTGTTCCTGTCCTGGGATTGTTTGATGGGGACGGTGTAGATGGAGCTTTACACTGTATCTAACCCCGTGCTGTACCTGTCCTGGGAGTGTTTGATGGGGACGGTGTAGAGGGAGCTTTACTCTGTATCTAACCCTGTGCTGTACCTGTCCTGGGAGTGTTTGATGGGGACAGTGTAGAGGGAGCTTTACTCTGTATCTAACCCCTTGCTGTACCTGTCCTGGGAGTGTTTGATGGGGACGGTGCAGAGGGAAATTTACTCTCTATCTAACCCCGTGCTGTACCTGTCCTGGGAGTGTTTGATGGGGACAGTGTAGAGGGAGCTTTACTCTGTATCTAACCCCGTGCTGTACCTGTCCTTGGGAGTGTTTGATGGCGACAGTGTAGAAGGAGCTTTACTCTGTATCTAACCCCGTGCTTTACCTGTCCTGGGAGTGTTTGATGGGGACGGTGCAGAGGGAAATTTACTCTCTATCTAACCCCGTGCTGTACCTGTCCTGGGAGTGTTTGATGGGGACAGTGTAGAGGGAGCTTTACTCTGTATCTAACCCCATGCTGTACCTGTCCTGGGAGTGCTTGATGGGGACGGTGTAGAGGGATCTTTACTCTGTATCTAACCACGTGCTGTACCTGTCCTGGGAGTGTTTGATGGGGACAGTGAAGAGGGAGCTTTACTCTGTATCTAACCCCGTGCTGTACCTGTCCTGGGAGTGTTTGATGGGGACCGTGTAGAGGGAGATTTACTCTGTATCTAACCCCGTGCTGTACCTGTCCTGGGAGTGTTTGATGGGGACAGTGTAGAGGGAGATTTACTCTGTATCTAACCCCGTGCTGTACCTGTCCTGGGAGTGTTTGATGGGGACGGTGTAGAGGGAGATTTACTCGGTATCTAACCCCGTGCTGTACCTGTCCTGGGAGTGTTTGATGGGGACGGTGTAGAGGGAGCTTTACTCTGTATCTAACCCCGTGCTGTACCTGTCCAGGGAGTGTTTGATGGGGACAGTGTAGATTGGAGATTTACTCTGTATCTAACCCCATGCTGTACCTGTCCTGGGAGTGTTTGATGGGGACAGTGTAGAGGGAGCTTTACTCTGTATCTAACCCCGTGCTGTACCTGTGCTGGGAGCGTTTGATGGGGACAGTGTAGAGGGAGCTTTACTCTGTATCTAACCCCGTGCTGTACCTGTCCTGGGAGTGTTTGATGGGGACGGTGTAGAGGGAGCTTTACTCTGTATGTAACGCCGTGCTGTACCTGTCCTGGGAGTGTTTGATCGGGACAGTGTAGAGGGAGATTTACTCTGTATCTAACCCCGTGCTGTACCTGTCCTGGGAGTTTTTGATGGGGATGGTGTAGAGGGAGATTTACTCTGTATCTAACCCCGTGCTGTACCTGTCCTGGGAGTGTTTGATGGGGATAGTGTAGAGGGAGCTTTACTCTGTATCTAACCCCGTGCTGTACCTGTCCTGGGAGCGTTTGATGGGGACGGTGTAGAGGGAGCTTTACTCTGTATCTAACCCCTTGCTGTACCTGTCCTGGGAGTGTTTGATGGGGACGGTGTAGAGGGAGATTTACTCTGTATCTAACACCGTGCTGTACCTGTCCTGGGAGTGTTTGATGGGGACAGTGTAGAGGGAGCTTTACTCTGTATCTAACCACGTGCTGTACCTGTCCTGGGAGTGTTTGATGGGGACAGTGTAGAGGGAGCTTTACTCTGTATCTAACCCCGTGCTGTACCTGTCCTGGGAGTGTTTGATGGGGACCGTGTAGAGGGAGATTTACTCTGTATCTAACCCCGTGCTGTACCTGTCCTGGGAGTGTTTGCTGGGGACAGTGTAGAGGGAGATTTACTCTGTATCTAACCCCGTGCAGACCTGTCCTGGGAGTGTTTGATGGGGACGGTGTAGAGGGAGCTTTACTCTGTATCTAACCCCGTGCTGTACCTGTCCAGGGAGTGTTTGATGGGGACAGTGTAGATTGGAGATTTACTCTGTATCTAACCCCATGCTGTACCTGTCCTGGGAGTGTTTGATGGGGACAGTGTAGAGGGAGCTTTACTCTGTATCTAACCCCTTGCTGTAACTGTGCTGGGAGCGTTTGATGGGGACAGTGTAGAGGGAGCGTTACTCTGTATCTAACCCCGTGCTGTACCTGTCCTGGGAGTGTTTGATGGGGACAGTGTAGAGGGAGATTTACTCTGTATCTAACCCCGTGCTGTACCTGTCCTGGGAGTTTTTGATGGGGATGGTGTAGAGGGAGATTTACTCTGTATCTAACCCCGTGCTGTACCTGTCCTGGGAGTGTTTGTTGGGGACAGTGTGGAGGGAGCTTTACTCTGTATCTAACCCCGTGCTGTACCTGTGCTGGGAGCGTTTGATGGGGACAGTGTAGAGGGAGCTTTACTCTGTATCTAACCCCTTGCTGTACCTGTCCTGGGAGTGTTTGATGGGGACGGTCTAGAGGGAGATTTACTCTGTATCTAACACCGTGCTGTACCTGTCCTGGGAGTGTTTGATGGGGACAGTGTAGAGGGAGCTTTACTCTGTATCTAACCCCGTGCTGTACCTGTCCTGGGAGTGTTTGATGGGGATGGTGTAGAGGGAGATTTACTCTGTATCTAACCCCATGCTGTACCTGTCCTGGGAGTGTTTGATGGGGACAGTGTAGAGGGAGATTTACTCTGTATCTAACCCCGTGCTGTACCAGTCCTGGGAGTGTTTGATGGGGACGGTGTAGAGGGAGCTTTACTCTGTATCTAACCCCGTTCTGTACCTGTCCTGGGAGTGTTTGATGGGGACGGTGTAGAGGGAGCTTTACTCTGTATCTAACCCCGTGCTGTACCTGTCCTGGGAGTGTTTGATGGGGACAGTGTAGAGGGAGCTTTACTCTGTATCTAACCCCGTGCTGTACCTGTCCAGGGAGTGTTTGATGGGGACAGTGTAGATTGGAGATTTACTCTGTATCTAACCCCATGCTGTACCTGTCCTGGGAGTGTTTGATGGGGACATTGTAGAGGGAGCTTTACTCTGTATCTAACCCCGTGCTGTACCTGTGCTGGGAGCGTTTGATGGGGACAGTTTAGAGGGAGCTTTACTCTGTATCTAACCCCGTGCTGTACCTGTCCTGGGAGTGTTTGATGGGGACGGTGTAGAGGGAGATTTACTCTGTATCTAACACCGTGCTGTACCTGTCCTGGGAGTGTTTGATGGGGACAGTGTAGAGGGAGATTTACTCTGTATCTAACCCCGTGCTGTACCTGTCCTGGGAGTTTTTGATGGGGATGGTGTAGAGGGAGATTTACTCTGTATCTAACCCCGTGCTGTACCTGTCCTGGGAGTGTTTGATGGGGACAGTGTAGAGGGAGCTTTACTCTGTATCTAACCCCGTGCTGTACCTGTGCTGGGAGCGTTTGATGGGGACAGTGTAGAGGGAGCTTTACTCTGTATCTAACCCCTTGCTGTACCTGTCCTGGGAGTGTTTGATCGGGACGGTGTAGAGGGAGATTTACTCTGTATCTAACACCGTGCTGTACCTGTCCTGGGAGTGTTTGATTGGGACAGTGTAGAGGGAGCTTTACTCTGTATCTAACCCCGTGCTGTACCTGTCCTGGGAGTGTTTGATGGGGATGGTGTAGAGGGAGATTTACTCTGTATCTAACCCCATGCTGTACCTGTCCTGGGAGTGTTTGATGGGGACAGTGTAGAGGGAGATTTACTCTGTATCTAACCCCGTGCTGTACCAGTCCTGGGAGTGTTTGATGTGGACGGTGTAGAGGGAGCTTTACTCTGTATCTAACCCCGTGCTGTACCTGTCCTGGGAGTGTTTGATGGGGACAGTGTAGAGGGAGCATTACTCTGTATCTAACCCCGTGTTGTACCTGTCCTATGAGTTTTTGATGGGGACAGTGTAGAGGGAGATTTACTCTGTATCTAACCCCGTGCTGCACCTGTCCTGGGAGTGTTTGATGGGGACGGTGTAGAGGGAGATTTACTCTGTATCTAACCCCGTGCTGTACCTGTCCTGGGAGTGTTTGATGGGGACGGTGTAGAGGGAGCTTTACTCTGTATCTAACCCCGTGCTGTACCTGTCCTGGGAGTGTTTGATGGGGACAGTGCAGAGGGAGATTTACTCTGTATCTAACCCCGTGTTGTACCTGTCCTGTGAGTGTTTGATGGGGACAGTGTAGAGGGAGATTTACTCTGTATCTAACCCCGTGCTGTACCTGTCCTGGGATTGTTTGATGGGGACGGTGTAGATGGAGCTTTACTCTGTATCTAACCCCGTGCTGTACCTGTCCTGGGATTGTTTGATGGGGACGGTGTAGATGGAGCTTTACTCTGTATCTAACCCCGTGCTGTACCTGTCCTGGGAGTGTTTGATGGGGACGGTGTAGAGGGAGCTTTACTCTGTATCTAACCCTGTGCTGTACCTGTCCTGGGAGTGTTTGATGGGGACAGTGTAGAGGGAGCTTTACTCTGTATCTAACCCCTTGCTGTACCTGTCCTGGGAGTGTTTGATGGGGACGGTGCAGAGGGAAATTTACTCTCTATCTAAGCCCGTGCTGTACCTGTCCTGGGAGTGTTTGATGGGGACAGTGTAGAGGGAGCTTTACTCTGTATCTAACCCCGTGCTGTACCTGTCCTTGGGAGTGTTTGATGGCGACAGTGTAGAGGGAGCTTTACTCTGTATCTAACCCCGTGCTGTACCTGTCATGGGAGTGTTTGATGGGGACGGTGCAGAGGGAAATTTACTCTCTATCTAACCCCGTGCTGTACCTGTCCTGGGAGTGTTTGATGGGGACAGTGTAGAGGGAGCTTTACTCTTTATCTAACCCCATGCTGTACCTGTCCTGGGAGTGTTTGATGGGGACGGTGTAGAGGGATCTTTACTCTGTATCTAACCACGTGCTGTACCTGTCCTGGGAGTGTTTGATGGGGACAGTGAAGAGGGTGCTTTACTCTGTATCTAACCCCGTGCTGTACCTGTCCTGGGAGTGTTTGATGGGGACCGTGTAGAGGGAGATTTACTCTGTATCTAACCCCGTGCTGTACCTGTCCTGGGAGTGTTTGATGGGGACAGTGTAGAGGGAGATTTACTCTGTATCTAACCCCGTGCAGTACCTCTCCTGGGAGTGTTTGATGGGGACGGTGTAGAGGGAGCTTTACTCTGTATCTCACCCCGTGCTGTACCTGTCCAGGGAGTGTTTGATGGGGACAGTGTAGATTGGAGATTTACTCTGTATCTAACCCCATGCTGTACCTGTCCTGGGAGTGTTTGATGGGGACAGTGTAGAGGGAGCTTTACTCTGTATCTAACCCCGTGCTGTACCTGTGCTGGGAGCGTTTGATGGGGACAGTGTAGAGGGAGCTTTACTCTGTATCTAACCCCGTGCTGTACCTGTCCAGGGAGTGTTTGATGGGGACGGTGTAGAGGGAGCTTTACTCTGTATGTAACCCCGTGCTGTACATGTCCTGGGAGTGTTTGATCGGGACAGTGTAGAGGGAGATTTACTCTGTATCTAACCCCGTGCTGTACCTGTCCTGGGAGTTTTTGATGGGGATGGTGTAGAGGGAGATTTACTCTGTATCTAACCCCGTGCTGTACCTGTCCTGGGAGTGTTTGATGGGGACAGTGTAGAGGGAGCTTTACTCTGTATCTAACCCCGTGCTGTACCTGTCCTGGGAGCGTTTGATGGGGACGGTGTAGAGGGAGCTTTACTCTGTATCTAACCCCTTGCTGTACCTGTCCTGGGAGTGTTTGATGGGGACGGTGTAGAGGGAGATTTACTCTGTATCTAACACCGTGCTGTACCTGTCCTGGGAGTGTTTGATGGGGACAGTGTAGAGGGAGCTTTACTCTGTATCTAACCACGTGCTGTACCTGTCCTGGGAGTGTTTGATGGGGACAGTGTAGAGGGAGCTTTACTCTGTATCTAACCCCGTGCTGTACCTGTCCTGGGAGTGTTTGATGGGGACCGTGTAGAGGGAGATTTACTCTGTATCTAACCCCGTGCTGTACCTGTCCTGGGAGTGTTTGCTGGGGACAGTGTAGAGGGAGATTTACTCTGTATCTAACCCCGTGCAGACCTGTCCTGGGAGTGTTTGATGGGGACGGTGTAGAGGGAGCTTTACTCTGTATCTAACCCCGTGCTGTACCTGTCCAGGGAGTGTTTGATGGGGACAGTGTAGATTGGAGATTTACTCTGTATCTAACCCCATGCTGTACCTGTCCTGGGAGTGTTTGATGGGGACAGTGTAGAGGGAGCTTTACTCTGTATCTAACCCCGTGCTGTACCTGTCCTGGGAGTGTTTGATGGGGACAGTGTAGAGGGAGCTTTACTCTGTACCTAACCCCTTGTTGTACCTGTCCTGTGAGTGTTTGATGGGGACAGTGTAGAGGGAGATTTACTCTGTATCTAACCCCGTGCTGTACCTGTCCTGGGATTGTTTGATGGGGACGGTGTAGAGGGAGCTTTACACTGTATCTAACCCCGTGCTGTACCTGTCCTGGGAGTGTTTGATGGGGACAGTGTAGGGGGATCTTTACTCTGTATCTAACCCCGTGCTGTACCTGTCCTGGGAGTGTTTGATGGGGACGGTGTAGAGGGAGCTTTACTCTGTATCTAACCCCGTGCTGTACCTGTCCTGGGAGTGTTTGATGGGGACGGTGTAGAGGGAACTTTACTCTGTATCTAACCCCGTGCTGTACCTGTCCTGGGAGTGTTTGATGGGGACAGTGTAGAGGGAGCTTTACTCTGTATCTAACCCCGTTTTGTACCTGTCCTGGGAGTGTTTGATGGAGACAGTGTAGAGGGAGATTTACTCTGTATCTAACACCGTGCTGTACCTGCCCTGTGAGTGTTTGATGGGGACAGTGTAGAGGGAGCTTTACTCTGTATCTAACCCCGTGCTGTACCTGTCCTGGGAGTGTTTGATGGGGACGGTGTAGAGGGAGCTTTACTCTGTATCTAACCCCGTGCTGTACCTGTCCTGGGAGTGTTTGATGGGGACAGTGTAGAGGGAGCTTTACTCTGTATCTAACCCCGTGCTGTACCTGTCCTGGGAGTGTTTGATGGGGACAGTGTAGAGGGAGCTTTACTCTTTAGCTAACGCCGTGAGGTACCTGTCCTGGGAGTGTTTGATGGGGACAGTGCAGAGGGAGCTTTACTCTGTATCTAACCCCATGCTGTACCTGTCCTGGGAGTGTTTGATGGGGACAGTGTAGAGGGAGCTTTACTCTGTATCTAACCCCATGCTGTACTGTCTTGGGAGTGTTTGATGGGGACAGTGTAGAGGGAGATTTACTCTGTATCTAACCCCGTGCTGTACCTGTCCTGGGAGTGTTTGATGGGGACAGTGTAGAGGGAGATTTACTCTGTATCTAACCCCGCGCTGTACATGTCCTGGGAGTGTTTGATGGGGACGGTGTAGAGGGAGCTTTACTCTGTATCTAACCCCGTGCTGTACCTGTCCTGGGAGTGTTTGATGGGGACAGTGTAGAGGGAGCTTTACTCTGTATCTAACACCGTGCTGTACCTGTCCTGGGAGTGTTTGATGGGGACGGTGTAGAGGGAGCTTTACTCTGTATCTAACCCCGTGCTGTACCTGTCCTGGGAGTGTTTGATGGGGACGGTGTAGAGAGAGATTTACTCTGTATCTTACCTCGTGCTGTACCTGTCCTGGGAGTGTTTGATGGGGACAGTGTAGAGGGAGCTTTACTCTGTATCTAACCCCGTGCTGTACCTGTCCAGGGAGTGTTTGATGGGGACAGTGTAGAGGGAGCTTTACTCTGTATCTAACACCGTGCTGTACCTGTCCTGGGAATGTTTGATGGGGACGGTGTAGAGGGAGCTTTACTCTGTATCTGACCCCGTGCTGTTCCTGTACTGGGAGTGTTTGATGGGGACGGTGTAGAGGGAGCTTTCCTCTGTATCTAACCCCGTGCTGTAACTGCCCTGGGAGTGTTTGATGGGGACAGTGTAGAGGGAGATTTACTCTGTATCTATCCCCGTGCTGTACCTGTCCTGGGAGTGTTTGATGGGCACAGTGTAGAGGGAGCTTTACTCTGTATCTAACCCCGTGCTGTACCTGTCCTGGGAGTGTTTCATGGGGACAGTGTAGAGGGAGCTTTAATCTGTATCTAACCCCGGGCTGTACCTGTCCTGGGAGTGTTTGATGGTGACAGTGTAGAGGGAGCTTTACTCTGTATCTTACCCCGTGCTGTACCTGTCCTGGGAGTGTTTGATGGGGACAGTGTAGAGAGAGATTTACTCTGTATCTAACCCCGTGCTGTACCTGTCCTGGGAGTGTTTGATGGGGACAGTGTAGAGGGAGCTTTACTCTGTATCTAACCCCGTGCTGTACCTGTCCAGGGAGTGTTTGATGGGGACGGTGTAGAGGGAGCTTTACTCTGTATCTAACCCCGTGCTGTACCTGTCCTGGGAGTGTTTCATGGGGACAGTGTAGAGGGAGCTTTACTCTGTATCTAACCCCGGGCTGTACCTGTCCTGGGAGTGTTTGATGGTGACAGTGTAGAGGAAGATTTACTCTGTATCTAACCCCGTGCTGTACCTGTCCTGGGAGTGTTTGATGGGGACAGTGTAGAGGGAGCTTTACTCTGTATCTAACCCCGTGCTGTACCTGTCCTGGGAGTGTTAGATGGGGATGGTGTAGAGGGAGATTTACTCTGTATCTAACCCCATGCTGTACCTGTCCTGGGAGTGTTTGATGGGGACAGTGTAGAGGGAGATTTACTCTGTATCTAACCCCGTGCTGTACCAGTCCTGGGAGTGTTTGATGTGGACGGTCTAGAGGGAGCTTTACTCTGTATCTAACCCCGTGCTGTACCTGTCCTGGGAGTGTTTGATGGGGACAGTGTAGAGGGACCTTTACTCTGTATCTAACCCCGTGTTGTACCTGTCCTGTGAGTGTTTGATGGGGACAGTGTAGAGGGAGCTTTACTCTGTATCTAACCCCGTGCTGTACCTGTCCTGGGAGTGTTTGATGGGGACGGTGTAGAGGGAGCTTTACTCTGTATCTAACCCCGTGCTGCACCTGTCCTGGGAGTGTTTGATGGGGACGGTTCAGTGGGAGATTTACTCTGTATCTAACCCCGTGCTGTACCTGTTCAGGGAGTGTTTGATGGGGACGGTGTAGAGGGAGCTTTACTCTGTATCTAACCCCGTGCTGTACCTGTCCTGGGAGTGTTTGATGGGGATGGTGTAGAGGGAGATTTACTCTGTATCTAACCCCATGCTGTACCTGTCCTGGGAGTGTTTGATGGGGACAGTGTAGAGGGAGATTTACTCTGTATCTAACCCCGTGCTGTACCAGTCCTGGGAGTGTTTGATGTGGACGGTGTAGAGGGAGCTTTACTCTGTATCTAACCCCGTGCTGTACCTGTCCTGGGAGTGTTTGATGGGGACAGTGTAGAGGGAGCTTTACTCTGTATCTAACCCCGTGTTGTACCTGTCCTGTGAGTTTTTGATGGGGACAGTGTAGAGGGAGATTTACTCTGTATCTAACCCCGTGCTGTACCTGCCCTGGGATTGTTTGATGGGGACGGTGTAGAGGGAGCTTTACTCTGTATCTAACCCCGTGCTGCACCTGTCCTGGGAGTGATTGATGGGGACGGTGTAGAGGCAGATTTACTCTGTATCTAACCCCGTGCTGTACCTGTCCTGGGAGTCTTTGATGGGGACGGTGTAGAGGGACCTTTACTCTGTATCTAACCCCGTGCTGTACCTGTCCTGGGAGTGTTTGATGGGGACAGTGTAGAGTGAGATTTACTCTGTATCTAACCCCGTGTTGTACCTGTCCTGTGAGTGTTTGATGGGGACAGTGTAGAGGGAGATTTACTCTGTATCTAACCCCGTGCTGTACCTGTCCTGGGATTGTTTGATGGGGACGGTGTAGATGGAGCTTTACTCTGTATCTAACCCCGTGCTGTACCTGTCCTGGGAGTGTTTGATGGGGACGGTGTAGAGGGACCTTTACTCTGTATCTAACCCCTTGCTGTCCCTGTCCTGGGAGTGTTTGATGGGGACAGTGTAGAGGGAGATTTACTCTGTATCTAACACCGTGCTGTACCTGTCCTGGGAGTGTTTGATGGGGAAAGTGTAGAGGGAGCTTTACTCTGTATCTAACCCCGTGCAGTACCTGTCCTGGGAGTGTTTGATGGGGATGGTGTAGAGGGAGATTTTCTCTGTATCTAACCCCATGCTGTACCTGTCCTGGGAGTGTTTGATGGGGACAGTGTAGATGGAGATTTACTCTGTATCTTACCCCGTGCTGTACCAGTCCTGGGAGTGTTTGATGTGGACGGTGTAGAGGGAGCTTTACTCTGTATCTAACCCCGTGCTGTACCTGTCCTGGGAGTGTTTGATGGGGACAGTGTAGAGGGAGCTTTACTCTGTATCTAACCCCTTGTTGTACCTGTCCTCTGAGTGTTTGATGGGGACAGTGTAGAGGGAGATTTACTCTGTATCTAACCCCGTGCTGTACCTGTCCTGGGATTGTTTGATGGGGACGGTGTAGAGGGAGCTTTACTCTGTATCTAACCCCGTGCTGTACCTGTCCTGGGAGTGTTTGATGGGGACAGTGTAGGGGGATCTTTACTCTGTATCTAACCCCGTGCTGTACCTGTCCTGGGAGTGTTTGATGGGGACGGTGTAGAGGGAGCTTTACTCTGTATCTAACCCCGTGCTGTACCTGTCCTGGGAGAGTTTGATGGGGACGGTGTAGAGGGAACTTTACTCTGTATCTAACCCCGTGCTGTACCTGTCCTGGGAGTGTTTGATGGGGACAGTGTAGAGGGAGCTTTACTCTGTATCTAACCCCGTTTTTTACCTGTCCTGGGAGTGTTTGATGGAGACAGTGTAGAGGGAGATTTACTCTGTATCTAACACCGTGCTGTACCTGTCCTGTGAGTGTTTGATGGGGACAGTCTAGAGGGAGCTTTACTCTGTATCTAACCCCGTGCTGTAGCTGTCCTGGGAGTGTTTGATGGGGACGGTGTAGAGGGAGCTTTACTCTGTATCTAACCCCGTGCTGTACCTGTCCTGGGAGTGTTTGATGGGGACAGTGTAGAGGGAGCTTTACTCTGTATCTAACCCCGTGCTGTACCTGTCCTGGGAGTGTTTGATGGGGACAGTGTAGAGGGAGCTTTACTCTTTAGCTAACGCCGTGAGGTACCTGTCCTGGGAGTGTTTGATGGGGACAGTGTAGAGGGAGCTTTACTCTGTATCTAACCCCATGCTGTACCTGTCCTGGGAGTGTTTGATGGGGACAGTGTAGAGGGAGCTTTACTCTGTATCTAACCCCATGCTGTACTGTCTTGGAGTGTTTGATGGGGACAGTGTAGAGGGAGATTTACTCTGTATCTAACCCCGTGCTGTACCTGTCCTGGGAGTGTTTGATGGGGACAGTGTAGAGGGAGCTTTACTCTGTATCTAACCCCGTGCTGTACATGTCCTGGGAGTGTTTGATGGGGACGGTGTAGAGGGAGCTTTACTCTGTATCTAACCCCGTGCTGTACCTGTCCTGGGAGTGTTTGATGGGGACAGTGTAGAGGGAGCTTTACTCTGTATCTAACACCGTGCTGTACCTGTCCTGGGAGTGTTTGATGGGGACGGTGTAGAGGGAGCTTTACTCTGTATCTAACCCCGTGCTGTCCCTGTCCTGGGAGTGTTTGATGGGGACAGTGTAGAGAGAGATTTACTCTGTATCTTACCTCGTGTTGTACCTGTCCTGGGAGTGTTTGATGGGGACAGTGTAGAGGGAGCTTTACTCTGTATCTATCCCCGTGCTGTACCTGTCCTGGGAGTGTTTGATGGGCACAGTGTAGAGGGAGCTTTACTCTGTATCTAACATCGTGCTGTACCTGTCCTGGGAGTGTTTCATGGGGACAGTGTAGAGGGAGCTTTACTCTGTATCTAACCCCGGGCTGTACCTGTCCTGGGAGTGTTTGATGGTGACAGTGTAGAGGGAGCTTTATTCTGTATCTTACCCCGTGCTGTACCTGTCCTGGGAGTGTTTGATGGGGACAGTGTAGAGAGAGATTTACTCTGTATCTAACCCCGTGCTGTACCTGTCCTGGGAGTGTTTGATGGGGACGGTATAGAGGGAGCTTTACTCTGTATCTAACCCCGTGCTGCACCTGTCCTGGGAGTGTTTGATGGGGACGGTGCAGAGGGAGATTTACTCTGTATCTAACCCCGTGCTGTACCTGTTCTGGGAGTGTTTGATGGGGACGGTGTAGAGGGAGCTTTACTCTGTATCTAACCCCGTGCTGTACCTGTCCTGGGAGTGTTTGATGGGGATGGTGTAGAGGGAGATTTACTCTGTATCTAACCCCATGCTGTACCTGTCCTGGGAGTGTTTGATGGGGACAGTGTAGAGGGAGATTTACTCTGTATCTAACCCCGTGCTGTACCAGTCCTGGGAGTGTTTGATGTGGACGGTGTAGAGGGAGCTTTACTCTGTATCTAACCCCGTGCTGTACCTGTCCTGGGAGTGTTTGATGGGGACAGTGTAGAGGGAGCTTTACTCTGTATCTAACCCCGTGTTGTACCTGTCCTGTGAGTTTTTGATGGGGACAGTGTAGAGGGAGATTTACTCTGTATCTAACCCCGTGCTGCACCTGTCCTGGGAGTGTTTGATGGGGACGGTTCAGTGGGAGATTTACTCTGTATCTAACCCCGTGCTGTACCTGTTCAGGGAGTGTTTGATGGGGACGGTGTAGAGGGAGCTTTACTCTGTATCTAACCCCGTGCTGTACCTGCCCTGGGATTGTTTGATGGGGACGGTGTAGAGGGAGCTTTACTCTGTATCTAACCCCGTGCTGCACCTGTCCTGGGAGTGATTGATGGGGACGGTGTAGAGGCAGATTTACTCTGTATCTAACCCCGTGCTGTACCTGTCCTGGGAGTGTTTGATGGGGACGGTGTAGAGGGAGCTTTACTCTGTATCTAACCCCGTGCTGTACCTGTCCTGGGAGTGTTTGATGGGGACAGTGTAGAGTGAGATTTACTCTGTATCTAACCCCGTGTTGTACCTGTCCTGTGAGTGTTTGATGGGGACAGTGTAGAGGGAGATTTACTCTGTATCTAACCCCGTGCTGTACCTGTCCTGGGATTGTTTGATGGGGACGGTGTAGATGGAGCTTTACTCTGTATCTAACCCCGTGCTGTACCTGTCCTGGGAGTGTTTGATGGGGACGGTGTAGAGGGACCTTTACTCTGTATCTAACCCCTTGCTGTACCTGTCCTGGGAGTGTTTGATGGGGACAGTGTAGAGGGAGATTTACTCTGTATCTAACACCGTGCTGTACCTGTCCTGGAGTGTTTGATGGGGAAAGTGTAGAGGGAGCTTTACTCTGTATCTAACCCCGTGCTGTACCTGTCCTGGGAGTGATTGATGGGGATGGTGTAGAGGGAGATTTTCTCTGTATCTAACCCCATGCTGTACCTGTCCTGGGAGTGTTTGATGGGGACAGTGTAGATGGAGATTTACTCTGTATCTTACCCCGTGCTGTACCAGTCCTGGGAGTGTTTGATGTGGACGGTGTAGAGGGAGCTTTACTCTGTATCTAACCCCGTGCTGTACCTGTCCTGGGAGTGTTTGATGGGGACAGTGTAGAGGGAGCTTTACTCTGTATCTAACCCCTTGTTGTACCTGTCCTGGGAGTGTTTGATGGGGACAGTGTAGAGGGAGCTTTACTCTTTAGCTAACGCCGTGAGGTACCTGTCCTGGGAGTGTTTGATGGGGACAGTGTAGAGGGAGCTTTACTCTGTATCTAACCCCATGCTGTACCTGTCCTGGGAGTGTTTGATGGGGACAGTGTAGAGGGAGCTTTACTCTGTATCTTACCTCGTGCTGTACCTGTCCTGGGAGTGTTTGATGGGGACAGTGTAGAGGGAGCTTTACTCTGTATCTATCCCCGTGCTGTACCTGTCCTGGGAGTGTTTGATGGGCACAGTGTAGAGGGAGCTTTACTCTGTATCTAACCCCGTGCTGTACCTGTCCTGGGAGTGTTTCATGGGGACAGTGTAGAGGGAGCTTTACTCTGTATCTAACCCCGGGCTGTACCTGTCCTGGGAGTGTTTGATGGTGACAGTGTAGAGGGAGCTTTACTCTGTATCTTACCCCGTGCTGTACCTGTCCTGGGAGTGTTTGATGGGGACAGTGTAGAGAGAGATTTACTCTGTATCTAACCCCGTGCTGTACCTGTCCTGGGAGTGTTTGATGGGGACGGTGTAGAGGGAGCTTTACTCTGTATCTAACCCCGTGCTGCACCTGTCCTGGGAGTGTTTGATGGGGACGGTGCAGAGGGAGATTTACTCTGTATCTAACCCCGTGCTGTACCTGTTCTGGGAGTGTTTGATGGGGACGGTGTAGAGGGAGCTTTACTCTGTATCTAACCCCGTGCTGTACCTGTCCTGGGAGTGTTTGATGGGGATGGTGTAGAGGGAGATTTACTCTGTATCTAACCCCATGCTGTACCTGTCCTGGGAGTGTTTGATGGGGACAGTGTAGAGGGAGATTTACTCTGTATCTAACCCCGTGCTGTACCAGTCCTGGGAGTGTTTGATGTGGACGGTGTAGAGGGAGCTTTACTCTGTATCTAACCCCGTGCTGTACCTGTCCCTGGGAGTGTTTGATGGGGACAGTGTAGAGGGAGCTTTACTCTGTATCTAACCCCGTGTTGTACCTGTCCTGTGAGTTTTTGATGGGGACAGTGTAGAGGGAGATTTACTCTGTATCTAACCCCGTGCTGCACCTGTCCAGGGAGTGTTTGATGGGGACGGTTCAGTGGGAGATTTACTCTGTATCTAACCCCGTGCTGTACCTGTTCAGGGAGTGTTTGATGGGGACGGTGTAGAGGGAGCTTTACTCTGTATCTAACCCCGTGCTGTACCTGTCCTGGGAGTGTTTGATGGGGACAGTGTAGAGGGAGATTTACTCTGTATCTAACCCCGTGCTGTACCAGTCCTGTGAGTTTTTGATGGGGACAGTGTAGAGGGAGATTTACTCTGTATCTAACCCCGTGTTGCACCTGTCCAGGGAGTGTTTGATGGGGACGGTTCAGTGGGAGATTTACTCTGTATCTAACCCCGTGCTGTACCTGTTCAGGGAGTGTTTGATGGGGACGGTGTAGAGGGAGCTTTACTCTGTATCTAACCCCGTGCTGTACCTGTCCTGGGAGTGTTTGATGGGGACAGTGTAGAGGGAGATTTACTCTGTATCTAACCCCGTGCTGTACCAGTCCTGGGAGTGTTTGATGTGGACGGTGTAGAGGGAGCTTTACTCTGTATCTAACCCCGTGCTGTACCTGTCCTGGGAGTGTTTGATGGGGACAGTGTAGAGGGAGCTTTACTCTGTATCTAACCCCGTGCTGTACCTGTCCTGGGAGTGTTTGATGGGGACAGTGTAGAGGGAGCTTTACTCTTTAGCTAACGCCGTGAGGTACCTGTCCTGGGAGTGTTTGATGGGGACAGTGTAGAGGGAGCTTTACTCTGTATCTAACCCCATGCTGTACCTGTCCTGGGATTGTTTGATGGGGACAGTGTAGAGGGAGCTTTACTCTGTATCTTACCTCGTGCTGTACCTGTCCTGGGAGTGTTTGATGGGGACAGTGTAGAGGGAGCTTTACTCTGTATCTATCCCCGTGCTGTACCTGTCCTGGGAGTGTTTGATGGGCACAGTGTAGAGGGAGCTTTACTCTGTATCTAACCCCGTGCTGTACCTGTCCTGGGAGTGTTTCATGGGGACAGTGTAGAGGGAGCTTTACTCTGTATCTAACCCCGGGCTGTACCTGTCCTGGGAGTGTTTGATGGTGACAGTGTAGAGGGAGCTTTACTCTGTATCTTACCCCGTGCTGTACCTGTCCTGGGAGTGTTTGATGGGGACAGTGTAGAGAGAGATTTACTCTGTATCTAACCCCGTGCTGTACCTGTCCTGGGAGTGTTTGATGGGGACGGTGCAGAGGGAGCTTTACTCTGTATCTAACCCCGTGCTGCACCTGTCCTGGGAGTGTTTGATGGGGACGGTGCAGAGGGAGATTTACTCTGTATCTAACCCCGTGCTGTACCTGTTCTGGGAGTGTTTGATGGGGACGGTGTAGAGGGAGCTTTACTCTGTATCTAACCCCGTGCTGTACCTGTCCTGGGAGTGTTTGATGGGGATGGTGTAGAGGGAGATTTACTCTGTATCTAACCCCATGCTGTACCTGTCCTGGGAGTGTTTGATGGGGACAGTGTAGAGGGAGATTTACTCTGTATCTAACCCCGTGCTGTACCAGTCCTGGGAGTGTTTGATGTGGACGGTGTAGAGGGAGCTTTACTCTGTATCTAACACCGTGCTGTACCTGTCCTGGGAGTGTTTGATGGGGACAGTGTAGAGGGAGCTTTACTCTGTATCTAACCCCGTGTTGTACCTGTCCTGTGAGTTTTTGATGGGGACAGTGTAGAGGGAGATTTACTCTGTATCTAACCCCGTGCTGCACCTGTCCTGGGAGTGTTTGATGGGGACGGTTCAGTGGGAGATTTACTCTGTATCTAACCCCCTGCTGTACCTGTTCAGGGAGTGTTTGATGGGGACGGTGTTGAGGGAGCTTTACTCTGTATCTAACCCCGTGCTGTACCTGTCCTGGGAGTGTTTGATGGGGATGGTGTAGAGGGAGATTTACTCTGTATCTAACCCCATGCTGTACCTGTCCTGGGAGTGTTTGATGGGGACAGTGTAGAGGGAGATTTACTCTGTATCTAACCCCGTGCTGTACCAGTCCTGGGAGTGTTTGATGTGGACGGTGTAGAGGGAGCTTTACTCTGTATCTAACCCCGTGCTGTACCTGTCCTGGGAGTGTTTGATGGGGACAGTGTAGAGGGAGCTTTACTCTGTATCTAACCCCGTGTTGTATCTGTCCTGTGAGTTTTTGATGGGGACAGTGTAGAGGGAGATTTACTCTGTATCTAACCCCGTGCTGTACCTGCCCTGGGATTGTTTGATGGGGACGGTGTAGAGGGAGCTTTACTCTGTATCTAACCCCGTGCTGCACCTGTCCTGGGAGTGATTGATGGGGACGGTGTAGAGGCAGATTTACTCTGTATCTAACCCCGTGCTGTACCTGTCCTGGGAGTGTTTGATGGGGACGGTGTAGAGGGAGCTTTACTCTGTATCTAACCCCGTGCTGTACCTGTCCTGGGAGTGTTTGATGGGGACAGTGTAGAGTGAGATTTACTCTGTATCTAACCCCGTGTTGTACCTGTCCTGTGAGTGTTTGATGGGGACAGTGTAGAGGGAGATTTACTCTGTATCTAACCCCGTGCTGTACCTGTCCTGGGATTGTTTGATGGGGACGGTGTAGAGGGAGCTTTACTCTGTATCTAACCCTGTGCTGTACCTGTCCTGGGAGTGTTTGATGGGGAAAGTGTAGAGGGAGCTTTACTCTGTATCTAACCCCGTGCTGTACCTGTCCTGGGAGTGTTTGATGGGGATGGTGTAGAGGGAGATTTTCTCTGTATCTAACCCCATGCTGTACCTGTCCTGGGAGTGTTTGATGTGGACGGTGTCGAGGGAGCTTTACTCTGTATCTAACCCCGTGCTGTACCTGTCCTGGGAGTGTTTGATGGGGACAGTGTAGAGGGAGCTTTACTCTGTATCTAACCCCTTGTTGTACCTGTCCTGTGAGTGTTTGATGGGGACAGTGTAGAGGGAGATTTACTCTGTATCTAACCCCGTGCTGTACCTGTCCTGGGATTGTTTGATGGGGACGGTGTAGAGGGAGCTTTACTCTGTATCTAACCCCGTGCTGTACCTGTCCTGGGAGTGTTTGATGGGGACAGTGTAGGGGGATCTTTACTCTCTATCTAACCCCGTGCTGTACCTGTCCTGGGAGTGTTTGATGGGGACGGTGTAGAGGGAACTTTACTCTGTATCTAACCCCGTGCTGTACCTGTCCTGGGAGTGTTTGATGGGGACAGTGTAGAGTGTCCTGGGAGTGTTTGATGGAGACAGTGTAGAGGGAGATTTACTCTGTATCTAACACCGTGCTGTACCTGTCCTGTGAGTGTTTGATGGGGACAGTGTAGAGGGAGCTTTACTCTGTATCTAACCCCGTGCTGTACCTGTCCTGGGAGTGTTTGATGGGGACGGTGTAGAGGGAGCTTTACTCTGTATCTAACCCCGTGCTGTACCTGTCCTGGGAGTGTTTGATGGGGACAGTGTAGAGGGAGCTTTACTCTGTATCTAACCCCGTGCTGTACCTGTCCTGGGAGTGTTTGATGGGGACAGTGTAGAGGGAGCTTTACTCTTTAGCTAACGCCGTGAGGTACCTGTCCTGGGAGTGTTTGATGGGGACAGTGTAGAGGGAGCTTTACTCTGTATCTAACCCCATGCTGTACCTGTCCTGGGAGTGTTTGATGGGGACAGTGTAGAGGGAGCTTTACTCTGTATCTAACCCCGTGCTGTACCTGTCCTGGGAGTGTTTGATGGGGACGGTGTAGAGGGAACTTTACTCTGTATCTAACCCCGTGCTGTACCTGTCCTGGGAGTGTTTGATGGGGACAGTGTAGAGGGAGCTTTACTCTGTATCTAACCCCGTTTTGTACCTGTCCTGGGAGTGTTTGATGGAGACAGTGTAGAGGGAGATTTACTCTGTATCTAACCCCGTGCTGTACCTGTCCTGTGAGTGTTTGATGGGGACAGTGTAGAGGGAGCTTTACTCTGTATCTAACCCCGTGCTGTACCTGTCCTGGGAGTGTTTGATGGGGACGGTGTAGAGGGAGCTTTACTCTGTATCTAACCCCGTGCTGTACCTGTCCTGGGAGTGTTTGATGGGGACAGTGTAGAGGGAGCTTTACTCTGTATCTAACCCCGTGCTGTACCTGTCCTGGGAGTGTTTGATGGGGACGGTGTAAAGGGAGCTTTACTCTGTATCTAACCCCGTGCTGTACCTGTCCTGGGAGTGTTTGATGGGGACAGTGTAGAGGGAGCTTTACTCTGTATCTAACCCCATGCTGTACCTGTCCTGGGAGTGTTTGATGGGGACAGTGTAGAGGGAGCATTACTCTGTATCTAACCCCATGCTGTACTGTCCTGGGAGTGTTTGATGGGGACAGTGTAGAGGGAGATTTACTCTGTATCTAACCCCGTGCTGTACCTGTCCTGGGAGTGTTTGATGGGGCCAGTGTAGAGGGAGCTTTACTCTGTATCTAACCCCGTGTTGTACCTGTCCTGGGAGTGTTTGATTGGGACAGTGTAGAGGGAGATTTACTCTGTATCTAACCCCGTGCTGTACCTGTCCTGGGAGTGTTTGATGGGGCCAGTGTAGAGGGAGCTTTACTCTCTATCTAACCCCGTGTTGTACCTGTCCTGGGAGTGTTTGATGGGGACGGTGTAGAGGGAGCTTTACCTCCGTATCTAACACCGTGCTGTACCTGTCCTGGGAGTGTTTGATGGGGACAGCGTAGAGGGGAGCTTTACTCTGTATCTAACCCCGTGCTGTACCTGTCCTGGGGGAGTGTTTGATGGGGACGGTGTAGAGGAGCTTTACTCTGTATCTAACCCCGTGCTGTACCTGTCCTGGGAGTGTTTGATGGGGACAGTGTAGAGAGAGATTTACTCTGTATCTAACCCCGTGCTGTACCTGTCCTGGGAGTGTTTGATGGGGATAGTGTAGAGGGAGCTTTACTCTGTATCGAACCCCGTGCTGTACCTGTCCAGGGAGTGTTGATGGGGACAGTGTAGAGGGAGCTTTACTCTGTATCTAACACCGTGCTGTACCTGTCCTGGGAATGTTTGATGGGGACGGTGTAGAGGGAGCTTTAATCTGTATCTGACCCCGTGCTGTTCCTGTCCTGGGAGTGTTTGATGAGGACGGTGTAGAGGGAGATTTACTCTGTATCTAACCCCGTGCTGTAAACTGCCCTGGGAGTGTTTGATTGTGACAGTGTAGAGGGAGCTTTACTCTGTATCTAACCCCCTGCTGTACCTGTCCTGGGAGTGTTTGATGGGACGGTGTAGAGGGAGATTTACCTCTGTATCTAACCCCGTGCTGTACCTGTCCTGGGAGTGTTTGATGGGCACAGTGTAGAGGGAGCTTTACTCTGTATCTAACCCCGTGCTGTACCTGTCCTGGGAGTGTTTCATGGGGACAGTGTAGAGGGAGCTTTACTCTGTATCTAACCCCGGGCTGTACCTGTCCCGGGAGTGTTTGATGGGGACAGTGTAGAGGGAGATTTACTCTGTATCTAACCCCGTGCTGTACCTGTCCTGGGAGTGTTTGAAGGGGACGGTGTAGAGGGAGCATTACTCTGTATCTAACCCCCGTGCTGTACCTGTCCTGGGAGTGTTTGATGGGGACGGTGTAGAGGGAGCTTTACTCTGTATCTTACCCCGTGCTGTACCTGTCCTGGGAGTGTTTGATGGGGGACGGTGTAGAGGGAGATTTACTCTGTATCTAACCCCGTGCTGTACCTGTCCTGGGAGTGTTTGATGGGGACAGTGTAGAGGGAGCTTTACCTCTGTATCTAACCCCGTGCTGTACGTGTCCTGGGTGTGTTTGATGGGGACAGTGTAGAGGGAGATTTACTCTGTATCTAAACCCGTGCTGTACCTGTCCTGGGAGTGTTTGATGGGGACAGTGTAGAGGGAGCTTTACTCTGTATCTAACCCCGTGCTGTACCTGTCCTGGGAGTGTTTGATGGGGACAGTGTAGAGGGAGCTTTACTCTGTATCTAACCCCATGCTGTACCTGTCCTGGGAATGTTTGATGGGGACGGTGTAGAGGGAGATTTACTCTGTATCTAACCCCGTGCTGTACCTGTCCTGGGAGTGTTTGATGGGGACAGTGTAGAGGGAGCTTTACTCTGTATCTAACACCGTGCTGTACCTGTCCTGGGAGTGTTTGATGGGGACAGTATAGAGGGAACTTTACTCTGTATCTAACACCGTGCTGTACCTGTCCTGGGAATGTTTGATGGGGACGGTGTAGAGGGAGCTTTACTCTGTATCTGACCCCGTGCTGTTCCTGTCCTGGGAATGTTTGATGGGGACGGTGTAGAGGGAGCTTTACTCTGTATCTAACCCCGTGCTGTACCTGTCCTGGGAGAGTTTGATGAGGACGGTGTAGAGGGAGATTTACTCTGTATCTAACCCCGTGCTGTACCTTTCCTGGGAGTGTTTGATGGGGACAGTGTAGAGGGAGCTTTACTCTGTATCTAACCCCCGTGCTGTACCTGTCCAGGGAGTGTTTGATGGGGACAGTGTAGAGGGAGCTTTACTCTGTATCTAACCCCGTGCTGTAACTGCCCTGGGAGTGTTTGATGGGGCAGTGTAGAGGGAGATTTACTCTGTATCTAACCTCGTGCTGTACCTGTCCTGGGAGTGTTTGATGGGGACAGTGTAGAGGGAGCTTTACCTCTGTATCTAACCCCGTGCTGTACCTTTCCTGGGAGTGTTTGATGGGGGACAGTGTAGAGGGAGCTTTACTCTGTATCTAACCCCCGTGCTGTACCTGTCCTGGGAGTGTTTGAAGGGGACGGTGTAGAGGGAGCATTACTCTGTATCTAACCCTGTGTTGTACCTGTCCTGGGAGTGTTTGATGGGGACAGTGTAGAGGGAGATTTACTCTGTATCTAAACCCCGTGCTGTACCTGTTCTGGGAGTGTTTGATGGGGACGATGTAGAGGGAGATTTACTCTGTATCTAACCCCCGTGCTGTACCTGTCCTGGGAGTGTTTGATGGGGACAGTGTAGAGGGAGCTTTACTCTGTATCTAACCCCGTGCTGTACCTGTCCTGGGAGTGTTTGATGGGGACAGTGTAGAGGGAGATTTACTCTGTATCTAACCCCGTGCTGTACCTGTTCTGGGAGTGTTTGATGGGGACGGTGTAGAGGGAGATTTACTCTGTATCTAACCCCGTGCTGTACCTGTCCTGGGGGTGTTTGATGGGGACAGTGTAGAGGGAGCTTTACTCTGTTTCTAACCCCGTGCTGTACCTGTCCTGGGAGTGTTTGATGGGGACCGTGTAGAGGGAGATTTACTCTGTATCTAACCCCCGTGCTGTACCCTGTCCTGGGAGTATTTGATGGGGACGGTGTAGAGGGAGATTTACTCTGTATCTAACCTCGTGCTGTACCTGTCCTGGGAGTGTTTGATGGGGACAGTGTAGAGGGAGATTTACTCTGTATCTAACCCCGTGCTGTACCAGTCCTGGGAGTGTTTGATGGGGACAGTGTCGAGGGAGCTTTACTCTGTATCTAACCCCGTGCTGTACCTGTCCTGGGAGTGTTTGATGGGGACGGTGCAGAGGGAAATTTACTCTCTATCTAACCCCGTGCTGTACCTGTCCTGGAGTGTTTGATGGCGACAGTGTAGAGGGATCTTTACTCTGTATCTAACCACGTGCTGTACCTGTCCTGGGAGTGTTTGATGGGGACAATGTAGAGGGAGCTTTACTCTGTATCTAACCCCGTGCTGTACCTGTCCTGGGAGTGTTTGGATGGGGACAGTGTAGAGGGAGCTTTACTCTGTATCTAACCCCGTGCTGTACCTGTCCTGGGAGTGTTTGATGGGGACGGTGTAGAGGGAGCTTTTACTCTGTATCTAACCACATGCTGTACCTGTCCTGGGACTGTTTGATGGGGACGGTGTAGAGGGAGCTTTACTCTGTATCTAACCCCGTGCTGTACCTGTCCTGGGAGTGTTTGATGGGGGACAGTGTAGAGGGAGATTTACTCTGTATCTAACCCCGTGCTGTACCTGTCCCTGGGAGTGTTTGATGGGGACAGTGTAGAGGGAGCTTTACTCTGTATCTAACCCCGTGCTGTACCTGTCCTGGGAGTGTTTGATGGGGACGGTGTAGAGGGAGCTTTACTCTGTATCTTACCACATGCTGTACCTGTCCTGGGACTGTTTGATGGGGACGGTGTAGAGGGAGCTTTACTCTGTATCTAACCCCGTGCTGTACCTGTCCTGGGAGTGTTTGATGGGGACAGTGTAGAGGGAGCTTTACTCTGTATCTAACCCCCGTGCTGTACCTGTCCTGGGAGTGTTTGATGGGGACAGTGTAGAGGGAGCTTTACCTCTGTATCTAACCCCGTGCTGTACCTGTCCTGGGAGTGTTTGATGGGGACAGTGTAGAGGGAGCTTTACTCTGTATCTAACCCCGTTCTGTACCTGTTCTGGGAGTGTTTGATGGGGACGGTGTAGAGGGAGCTTTACTCTGTATCTAACCCCGTGCTGTACCTGTTCTGGGAGTGTTTGATGGGGACGGTGTAGAGGGAGCTTTACTCTGTATCTAACCCCGTGCTGTACCTGTCCTGGGGAGTGATTGATGGGGACGGTGTAGAGGGAGATTTACTCTGTATCTAACCCCGTGCTGTACCTGCCCTGGGAGTGTTTGATGGGGACAGTGTAGAGGGAGATTTACTCTGTATCTAACCCCCGTGCTGTACCTGTCCTGGGAGTGTTTGATGGGGACGGTGTAGAGGGATCTTTACTCTGTATCTAACCCCGTGCTGTACCTGTCCTGGGAGTGTTTGATGGGGACGGTGCAGAGGGAGATTTACTCTGTACCTGACTCTGTGTGAACGGAGACTCGGACTCTGGTGGTTTGCTTTTCACTCTCGATTTTATTGGACAATTACTCTAATCTCTCCCGCTTCTCGCCGCGTCGGGCTCAATTTTTCTTTACTCTCTTGCTCCTCCTGACCCCGGCGGTGCCGCTTCCGCTGCTCCTCTTCTGCTGCCCGTGTCCGTGCCCTGGGGTAGGGGTCGGCTGTTGGGGGCCGGGCGTTGGCGGCGGGCGGATTGGAGCTGCGCAGCGGCCGGGCGCTGTGTCCGGGGATCCCCAGGCCGCCGGCCTTGTTCTCCCCCCGCCTCCCCGCCTCCCCCGGGGGACGTCGCCGGCGCCCAGGGGGGGCGGCCGGGCCTGCGGGGAGGCCCTCGCCCTCCGGCCGTGGGACCGGGCCCCCTGTCCAGGCCTGGGCCTGGGCGGAGGCTTCACCAGCCGGTGGTGGGACTAGGCCCGACCAGGCCTGGGCCTGTGTGGAGGCCTCACCAGCCGGTGGCGGGACCGGGCCCACTGACCACTCCCGGGCCTGTGTGCAGGCCTCGCTGGCTGGTGGCGGGTCTAGGCCCGACCGGGCCTGGGCCTGTGTGGAGGCCTCGCCCTCCGGTGGTGGGAGTGGGCCCCCTGTCCAGGCTCGAGCCTGCGGGGAGGCCTCGCTGGCTGGTGGTGGGACTAGGCCCGACCAGGCCCGAGCCTGCGGGGAGACCTCGCCCTCCGGCCGTGGGACCGGGGCCCCCTGTCCAGGCCTGGGCCTGTGTGGAGGCCTCACCAGCCGGTGGTGGGACTAGGCCCGACCAGCCCGAGCCTGTGGAGGCCTCGCTTGCTGGTGGTGGGACTAGGCCCGACCAGGCCTGGGCCTGTGTGGAGGCCTCGCCTACCACCCTCCTCGTCGCCCCCGGCGACCGCGGCCTTCCCCCCCCGCGCCCCGCCCCCGGCCCGGGGAGCGCCGCAGGGGCCCCCCCTCAGCCCCCCAGCTCCCCCAGGAGGGCCGGGCGGGCCTGGGGCGCGGGGGCCGGCCGGCTCGGGGGCCGGGGGCCTTGTCGCAGGCCGACTGCAGGGCCAGGCGCTGGAGGCGGCTGGAGTAGGGGCACTCGCCGCCCGGCGGAGGGCTGAGCCGGAGGCCTGGTGAGGGCGGTGGGGGGCCTCGGAGGGGGGCAGGGGCTGGGGGCTCGGGGCCTGGGGAAGGGGCTCGGGGGCGGCCGGCGGGGGGCAGGGGTCAGGGAGCTCCGCTGGGTCCTGGACGACGGCCTCCGGTGAGTCTCTCCGGCCATCCAGCTGCACGGGGAAGAAGAGAGGGGAAGGGTCAGTAACAGGGGACCGTGGACTCCCCCCTCCCTCTCCCCCACCCCCTCCCCACTCCATCCCGCACCACGGACTACTCACCTCATCCGCCGATACGTTCTCCTCCATTTCCAGTCGCTTCATTAGACGGGGGAAGTCCATGTGGCCGTGGGGAGAAAGCAGGTTGGACAGGAACTCGGGATGGATGATGGCTTCAGCCTAGAGGAGGGAGAAACCCACGGAGAGAGTGAGTGAGGGTCACCGAGAGAGAGTGAGGGTCACCGAGAGAGTGAGGGTCACCGAGAGAGAGTGAGGGTCACCGAGAGAGTGAGGGTCACCGAGAGAGAGTGAGGGTCACCGAGAGAGTGAGGGTCACCGAGAGAGAGTGTGGGTCACCGAGAGAGAGTGAGGGTCAGAGAGAGAGAGTGTGGGTCAGAGAGAGAGAGTGTGGGTCACACAGAGAGAGAGAGTGTGGGTCACCGAGAGAGAGTGTGGGTCAGAGAGAGAGAGGGTCACACAGAGAGAGAGTGAGGGTCACACAGAGAGAGACTGAGGGTCAGAGAGAGAGAGTGAGGGTCACCGAGAGAGAGTGAGGGTCACCGAGAGAGAGTGAGGGTCAGAGAGAGAGAGTGAGGGTCAGAGAGAGAGAGTGTGGGTCAGAGAGAGAGAGTGTGGGTCACACAGAGAGAGAGAGTGAGGGTCACCGAGAGAGAGAGAGGGTCAGAGAGAGAGAGAGAGGGTCAGAGAGAGAGAGAGAGGGTCACAGAGAGAGAATGAGGGTCACAGAGAGAGCGAGGGTCACAGAGAGAGAGTGAGGGTCACACAGAGAGAGAGTGAGGGTCACCGAGAGAGAATGAGGGGTCACCGAGAGAGAGTGTGGGTCAGAGAGAGAGAGCAAGGGTCACAGAGAGAGAGCGAGGGTCACCGAGAGAGTGAGCAAGTGAGGGTCACTGAGTGAGTGAGGGTCACAGAGAGAGAGCGAGGGTCACCGAGAGAGAGCGAGGGTCACCGAGAGAGTGAGGGAGTGAGGGTCACCGAGTGAGTGAGGGTCAACGAGAGAGAGTGAGGGTCACAGAGAGAGAGTGAGGGTCACAGAGAGAGAGTGAGGGTCACCGAGAGAGTGAGCGAGTGAGGGTCACCGAGTGAGTGAGGGTCACAGAGAGAGAGCGAGGGTCACCGAGAGAGAGTGAGGGAGGGTCACAGAGAGAGAGTGAGGGTCACTGAGGATGTGAGGCTCACAGAGAGAGTGAGGGTCACAGAGAGAGAGAGAGTGAGGGTCACCGAGAGAGTGAGGGTCACAGAGAGAGAGAATGTGTGAGAGTGAGAGAGAGAGAGTGAGGGTCACAGAGAGAGAGAGAGAGTGAGGGTCACAGAGAGAGAGAATGTGTGAGAGTGAGAGAGAGAGAGAGAGGGTCACAGAGAGAGAGAGAGTGAGGGTCACAGAGAGAGAGAGAGAGTGAGGGTCACAGAGAGAGAGAGAGTGAGGGTCACAGAGAGAGAGAGAGAGCGAGGGTCACAGAGAGAGAGAGAGTGAGGGTCACAGAGAGAGAGAGAGTGAGGGTCACAGAGAGAGAGAGAGAGTGAGGGTCACAGAGAGAGAGAGAGAGTGAGGGTCACAGAGAGAGAGAGAGTGAGGGTCACAGAGAGAGAGAGAGAGCGAGGGTCACAGAGAGAGAGAGAGTGAGGGTCACAGAGAGAGAGAGAGTGAGGGTCACAGAGAGAGAGAGAGTGAGGGTCACAGAGAGAGAGAATGTGTGAGAGAGAGAGTGAGGGTCACAGAGAGAGAGAGAGAGAGAGGGTCACAGAGAGAGAGAGAGTGAGGGTCACAGAGAGAGTGAGAGAGGTCACAGAGAGAGAGAGAGTGAGGGTCACAGAGAGAGAGAGAGTGAGGGTCACAGAGAGAGAGAGAGAGTGAGGGTCACAGAGAGAGAGAGAGTGAGGGTCACAGAGAGAGAGAGAGAGGGTCACAGAGAGAGAGAGAGTGAGGGTCACAGAGAGAGAGAGTGTGAGGGTCACAGAGAGAGAGAGAGAGTGAGGGTCACAGAGAGAGAGAGAGTGAGGGTCACAGAGAGAGAGAGAGTGAGGGTCACAGAGAGAGAGTGAGGGTCACAGAGAGAGAGAGAGAGTGAGGGTCACAGAGAGAGAGAGAGTGAGGGTCACAGAGAGAGAGAGAGTGAGGGTCACAGAGAGAGAGTGAGGGTCACAGAGAGAGGAGAGAGTGAGGGTCACAGAGAGAGAGAGAGAGTGAGGGTCCAGAGAGAGAGAGAGTGAGGGTCACAGAGAGAGAGAGAGTGAGGGTCACAGAGAGAGAGAGAGTGAGGGTCACAGAGAGAGAGAGAGAGTGAGGGTCACAGAGAGAGAGAGTGAGGGTCACAGAGAGAGAGAGAATGTGAGAGAGGAGAGTGAGGGTCACAGAGCAGAAGAGAGAGTGAGGGTCACAGAGAGAGAGAGTGAGGGGTCACAGAGAGAGAGAGGGAGTGACGGTCACAGAGAGACAGAGAGTGAGGGTCACAGAGAGAGAGAGAGAGTGAGGGTCACAGAGAGAGAGAGAGTGAGGGTCACAGAGAGAGAGAGAGTGAGGGTCACGAGAGAGAGAGAGTGAGGGTCACAGAGAGAGAGAGAGAGTGAGGGTCACGAGAGCGAGAGAGAGAGGGTCACAGAGAGAGAGAGAGTGAGGGTCACAGAGAGAGAGAGAGTGAGGGTCACAGAGAGAGAGAGAGAGTGAGGGTCACAGAGAGAGAGAGAGAGTGAGGGTCACAGAGAGAGAGAGAGAGTGAGGGTCACAGAGAGAGAGAGAGAGTGAGGGTCACAGAGAGAGAGAGAGAGTGAGGGTCACAGAGAGAGAGAGAGTGAGGGTCACAGAGAGAGAGAGAGTGAGGGTCACAGAGAGAGAGAGAGTGAGGGTCACAGAGAGAGAGAGAGAGTGAGGGTCACAGAGAGAGAGAGTGAGGGTCACAGAGAGAGAGAGAAGTGTGAGAGAGAGAGTGAGGGTCACAGAGAGAGAGAGAGAGTGAGGGTCACAGAGAGAGAGAGAGTGAGGGTCACAGAGAGAGAGAGGAGTGACGGTCACAGAGAGAGCAGAGAGTGAGGGTCACACAGAGAGAGAGAGAGAGTGAGGGTCACAGAGAGAGAGAGTGAGGGTCACAGAGAGAGAGAGAGTGAGGGTCACAGAGAGAGAGAGTGAGGGTCACAGAGAGAGAGAGAGAGTGAGGGTCACAGAGAGAGAGAGAGTGAGGGTCACAGAGAGAGAGAGAGTGAGGGTCACAGAGAGAGAGAGAGTGAGGGTCACAGAGAGAGAGAGAGAGAGTGAGGGTCACAGAGAGAGAGAGAGAGAGTGAGGGTCACAGAGAGAGAGAGAGAGAGGTCACAGAGAGAGAGAGAGAGAGGGTCACAGAGAGAGAGAGAGTGAGGGTCACAGAGAGAGAGAGAGTGAGGGTCACAGAGAGAGAGAGAGTGAGGGTCACAGAGAGAGAGAGAGTGTGAGGGTCACAGAGAGAGAGAGAGTGAGGGTCACAGAGAGAGAGAGAGTGAGGGTCAACAGAGAGAGAGAGAGTGAGGTCACAGAGAGAGAGAGTGAGGGTCACAGAGAGAGAGAGAGTGGAGGGTCACAGAGAGAGAGAGAGTGAGGGTCACAGAGAGAGAAGAGTGAGCAAGCAGAGAGAGAGGGTCACAGAGAGAGAGAGAGAGGGGTCACAGAGAGAGAGATGTCGAGAGAGAGAGAGTGAGGGTCACAGAGAGAGAGAGAGTGAGGGTCACAGAGAGAGAGAGAGTAGTGAGGTCACGAGAGAGAGTGAGGGTCACAGAGAGAGAGAGAGAGTGAGGGGTCACAGAGAGAGAGAGAGTGACGGTCACAGAGAGAGAGAGAGTGAAGGTCACAGAGAGAGAGAGAGTGAGGGTCACAGAGAGAGAGAGAGTGAGGGTCACAGAGAGAGAGAGATTGAGGGTCACAGAGAGAGAGAGAGTGAGGGTCCAGAGAGAGAGAGAGTGAGGGTCACAGAGAGAGAGAGAGTGAGGGTCACAGAGAGAGAGAGAGTGAGGTCACAGAGAGAGAGAGAGTGAGGGTCACAGAGAGAGAGAGAGTGAGGGTCACAGAGAGAGAGAGAGAGTGAGGGTCACAGAGAGAGAGAGAGTGAGGGTCACAGAGAGAGAGAGAGTGAGGGGTCACAGAGAGAGAGAGAGTGAGGGTCACAGAGAGAGAGAGAGTGAGGGTCACAGAGAGAGAGAGAGTGAGGGTCCACAGAGAGAGAGAGAGAGTGAGGGTCACAGAGAGAGAGAGAGTGAGGGTCACAGAGAGAGAGAGAGTGAGGGTCACAGAGAGAGAGAATGTGTGAGAGAGAGAGTGAGGTCACAGAGAGAGAGAGAGAGTGAGGGTCACAGAGAGAGAGAGAGTGAGGGTCACAGAGAGAGAGAGAGAGTGAGGGTCCACAGGAGAGAGAGAGAGAGTGAGGGTCACAGAGAGAGAGAGAGTGACGGTCACAAGAGAGAGAGAGAGAGTGAGGGTCACAGAGAGAGAGAGAGTGAGGGTCACAGAGAGGAGAGAGTGAGGGTCAGCAGAGAGAGAGAGTGACGGTCACAGAGAGAGAGAGAGAGTGAGGGTCACAGGAGAGGGAGAGAGTGAGGGTCACAGAGAGAGAGAGAGTGAGGGTCACAGAGAGAGAGAGTGAGTGAGGGGTCACAGAGAGAGAGAGAGTGAGGGTCACAGAGAGAGAGAGAGAGTGAGGGTCACAGAGAGAGAGAGAGAGTGAGGTCACAGAGAGAGAGAGAGAGTGTGTGTCACAGAGAGAGAGAGAGTGAGGGTCACAGAGAGAGAGAGAGAGTGAGGGTCACAGAGAGAGAGAGAGAGTGAGGGTCACAGAGAGAGAGAATGTGTGAGAGAGAGAGTGAGGGTCACAGAGAGAGAGAGAGAGTGAGGGTCACAGAGAGAGAGAGAGAGAGAGTGAGGGTCACAGAGAGAGAGAGAATGTGTGAGAGAGAGAGTGAGGGTCACAGAGAGAGAGAGTGAGGGTCACAGAGAGAGAGAGAGTGAGGGTCACAGAGAGAGAGAGAGTGAGGGTCACAGAGAGAGAGAGAGTGAGGGTCACAGAGAGAGAGAGAGTGAGGGTCACAGAGAGAGAGTGAGTGAGGGTCACAGAGAGAGAGAGAGAGTGAGGGTCACAGAGAGAGAGAGAGAGTGAGGGTCACAGAGAGAGAGAGAGTGAGGGTCACAGAGAGAGAGAGAGTGAGGGTCACAGAGGAGAGAGAGTGAGGGTCACAGAGGAGAGAGAGAGTGAGGGTCACAGAGAGAGAGAGAGTGAGGGTCACAAGAGAGAGAGAGTGAGGGTCACAGAGAGAGAGAGAGTGAGGGTCACAGAGAGAGAGAGAGTGAGGGTCACAGAGAGAGAGAGAGTGAGGGTCACAGAGAGAGAGAGAGAGTGAGGGTCACAGAGAGAGAGAGAGTGAGGGTCACAGAGAGAGAGAGTGAGGGTCACAGAGAGAGAGAGAGTGAGGGGTCACAGAGAGAGAGAGAGTGAGGGTCACAGAGAGAGAGAGAGTGAGGGTCACAGAGAGAGAGAGAGAGTGAGGGTCACAGAGAGAGAGAGTGAGGGTCACAGAGAGAGAGAGAGTGGAGGGGTCCACAGAGAGAGAGAGTGAGGGTCACAGAGAGAGAGAGAGAGTGAGGGTCACAGAGAGGAGAGAGAGTGAGGGTCACAGAGAGAGAGAGAGAGAGTGAGGGTCACAGAGAGAGAGAGTGAGGGTCACAGAGAGAGAGAGAGTGAGGGTCACAGAGAGAGAGAGTGAGGGTCACAGAGAGAGAGAGAGAGTGAGGGTCACAGAGAGAGAGAGAGTGAGGGTCACAGAGAGAGAGAGAGTGAGGGTCACAGAGAGAGAGAGAGAGTGAGGGTCACAGAGAGAGAGAGAGTGAGGGGTCACAGAGAGAGGAGAGAGTGAGGGTCACAGAGAGAGAGAGAGAGTGAGGGTCACAGAGAGAGAGAGTGAGAGGTCACAGAGAGAGAGAGAGTGACGGTCACAGAGAGAGAGAGTGAGGTCACAGAGAGAGAGAGAGAGGTGAGGGTCACAGAGAGAGAGAGAGAGTGAGGGTCACAGAGAGAGAGAGAGAGTGAGGGTCACAGAGAGAGAGGAGAGTGAGGGTCACCCAGAGAGAGAGAGAGAGTGAGGTCACA